>OY720453.1:23502623-23702623 GCA_963082715.1 Harpalus rubripes | reverse complement strand
TTCTGATCGAAAAGACAGAAACGCGCAAATAATTAGCAATGATGCTGCCAAATAATCAACTAATTCACCCACAGTCTCACAAACAACGCTTATACGAGTACATGCGTTGCTAATATTCAATAAAATCTTCAACAAAGTAGTCCATTTTATACCGTAACATTTTTCAACCCTCGCATCATACACCTGTGGCTGACTACTACCCTTACTGCACTCGTATCTACATCCCCTCACGTTTCCGCACTTCTTGCTGATGAGATTTGAGAAGTTTTTACTCTTTCTCCCGGGGGTGTTTGCTGGCTGATATGAGGGAGGGCGCTCGCTAGCGCTCCCATGCCAACGATGACGATGGGCTACTTGTTGCGCTAGCAGAACGAGGTTTGCTTGGAAATTGAATGAAATTGGAGTTGGTGCGAATGTTTACACTTTTAAATACACGAGTATGGCAGCAAGAGTGATATGTTATATTTATTGATGTAGTTGCTTTATTTGTATTATTGTTAAGCAGGCCCGGATTACCCATAAGGCCAACCTAGGCCGCGGCCTAGGGCGCAGGCACGGAGGGGGCGCACATTGAGTAGTTGGATAAATAGGAAAATGAAAAGAGGGAAGTGCCTGCAGTTACTAGACGATGTAAACAGTCACATTTGCGTTAATTACACAAAATTAGTATAATAGAGTGATTGGTAAATTCTGTTGAGCTATGACAGTGGTCGAAGATTTTAAATAATTCTAATATTTATATACCGGGTGTCTACTTATGAATCTTAGCAAATACAATGGTAAAATTTTCATGACAGTAATTTCTGCCCTATGAATTTTAGAATAAAAGTATAAATACGAAAACTGTTCAGAATTAAAAACTGTATCTAATAAGTCCAAAATTATTGTTTACATGCGTTTCATTCGAGAGATAGAGAAGCAAAATAAAAGTTGTAATCTTTACCTACTTATTAAAAGATGGTAAATGTATCTTTGATGACTGATAATAGTAGGTATATTGAAAAACAAATTTCATAAGGCATGAGTCCAACTTTGGAAAACAAGCCGTTTCGCGGTGAGTTTTACAAAGGACGAGTGCGATCTCAGCTATATAGCTCCTGAAGAAGGCAAATGTGTTGCCGAAACCGGTAGAGGCCGATTTAAATAAATTTTATTGACTGCAATCCAGGAATTTTCTTCTCTTCGCAAACATTTTTCACAGTCAAGAAGCTTCAGACTCAATTTATGAAACATGTTTTATATTATTTTTTCTATTGTGGTAGTTTTATAATTCTATTAGATTTTTAATAAATGCGACCTGTAAAATCATTTACGTTGATAGCACTTCCCGCTAATAAATTTAACTTCAGGGTTGAAAATTATTTCCTGACTGACAGCAATTTGATGTTGATATGTCATTTATGTATCAGTTTTAAAAGCAGTAAGTCATACCACCCCTAGAAAACGAAAAGCTTCAAAACGTTTATAGATCTTAACATATTTTCAGTGCGTTTATAGACTTATAAAGGCACCGATATAGAACAAGAATTTAATGAAATCAAGCATTATTAAAACTTGGTGTATATTGAGAGGGGGGGAGGGGTGCAGTCTTGAATTTTGGCCTAGGGCGTAAAGAAATGCTAATCCGGGCCTGTTGTTAAGCGTAACTTGTACCTATTTGAACTTATTAATTTATATTCCTATAGCGCTTGCATGGAAGTTATATAGTGATTGACTAATCTATACAGCAACATTTTTCATGTAAGTAGATGTTAATGGAGGATATTAGTGAGCGTTTGTGTAATAAATTTTGTCAATAAAAATCTCTTTTCACAATAATTTAAGTTATGGACTATTGGTAAGCAGTAAGCAGTTCATTTGAGTCAATGGCTGACTGGCTTTTATTTTTATCGAGATCCTAATGGCAGGCCCCAATTTCATCGGTTGCAAACATATTAGTCACTGTATTCCAAGAAAGACAGTTTTGCCTATGTATAACATTTTGTTGTTGGTACCAGTACCATTACAAGAGTGTTTAATTAAATAGTGAATATAAAAATCTGTAAATATGTCTCTCTGTTTATATTTCTTTACTTAAAAAAGACTGTTGATTGCAATTGTAAAAATACTTCATACAACAAAGTAATTATAATAATTATTACTACCTCCATAATTTTCTTTTTTACATTTATCAATATATATATATATATACTATATACTTGTAACCTTTTTTACAAATGGGTGTATATGTATATATACCCATTTGGAAAAAAGTGAGTTTTCACATAAATTTCAACTTTGGAACTTTCATCTTCAATTTTGATAATAAAATTTAAATTACTCCTATTCTTTAAATTGAAACTATGCAATGCATGTATCTCGAGAACAAAATTCTCATCTTCAGTAGTAACATTTTTCGCAAAACCATATTAAGCGGATAAAGAAATAATAACCCTTTTTCCAGATTGGTATACATGTTGAGTAATCTTCATAACTCTCGAGAAAAGGGCAGTTCAGTTAGTACCTCTAGCATGGTTGACATGAGTTATATTAACAACTCTCCGGCAAAAAGGCAGTTAGACTTAGAACTTCCAGCATAGTTGACATGTTGAGCAATCCTAATTTCTCTTTATCTTATACTGTATCTGGTTTAAGATTACAGTGATGCGAAGATAGGAGTAGTTTGATCTTGTTTTCTGATTGGGTAATACCTTGATATTATCCAATCAAACAACAATATCAAACTGCTCCTATTTTCACACCACTGCAATCTTAAACCAGATACAGTATAGCACGTTTTCAAGTAAAATTTTACTACTGAAGATGAAAACATTCTTCCTGAAATACGTAATTTTTATTTTCACTCAATTTTAAGGTTAATGTTATTTTTTTATTTTATAAGCAATTTTAATAGCCTAAGGACCGGTTTCATACAAAATTTAATCTACGATTAAAATTTAGTGTATAACTAAATTAATTTTACCATATAGAATATTAATTTGAAACCTGTATTATCAATTATTTATACGTTGCCTCCTATGCTGTGCTCGGTCTTTGGATTTTCGTATGCACCAACTGTCAATTTTTGTTTTTTGTAATCTTCGGTGAAAAGATTTGACAGATAAATTCAGGACATTTATAATTGATTCTTTAAGTAATAATTTTTGTATGTTTAAGTTTTATTTGTGTATTTAATCCCAATAAAACACTTTAGTTCGCAGAGAATTCAATTTAGTGTCAATTTATTCGAAATACGAAAAACAGAATTATAAGAATAACAGAAAATTAAATATAGTTACCAATTAAATTTTACTGGTAGTTTAAATGTTTTATAAAACCGGTCCTTACTCCTCATTATATTATACAATTATTATGATATCCATCATGCTTTTATTTTTGGTTACTTTGGAAATACCAAAGAAAGGCAGTAACTAATATTGTGAATAATTCGTTAACAGTTTTCTATGTCAAAAGTCACTAAAATGTTATTGGATATGCTAAAAACGGGGACTCTAAATGTTGATTATAGTTGATATAATTAAATTCTAGCTATTCAACCAACTAAAACCTAATATAAGTAATGAATATACATATATGTACCTATTGAACAATCTATTTATATAAATGATTCATTATATACCGTGTATGTAAAGATTTTTTCAAAGAAAGGCAATTTTTTATAATAGTCATATTTATGCAGCAACAATTACTAAATTATTCATTTGAATGAATATGAATGACAGATTTATCATTACTCATAATTTTTATTACTTCAAACAAAATGCCAACTTTTTGCATTACAAAAAACTTCTATTTAATATAAGCAAAAAAGTAGTAAGCTATTCTTGAATGAATGACAATGAATTACGTGACAAAAATAGTAAACTGTTTATTTGCTATAAACAAATTTAAAATAGAAAGAATAAATATTTGAATTAGCCCATTGATTCATACAGCTTGTTTATCTAACAAAAAATGTTTGAGATTTAAGATAATTTTAGTTGGTTTACTACAAAAAAATAGGAAATGACTCACCCTCAACTATTTCACATCATCAGAAAGAAGAAAAAACAGGCAGAAAATGACTTACCTAGAAAAGAAAGAAAATTTATTAGAATTACATAGAAATACTAAACAACATAATGCTTGACAATAAAATGTAATCTTACAATTATTTCCAGGAAAGAAATTAAAATAATTATTATTTTTATTCACAATCATTATGTAATATGTCGATTCCTAGACCTTTAGAGGTTGGGAAATATGTCATTCCTAACTGTAATGACAATTTGTTGGGTTGGAAATTACAGATTTAACTTCTACCCCACGGGTTGGAGATTTTTATGTTGGGGTTGCCTAGCAACATTGTCATAGATCTCTATAATAAAGTAGACCAAACAAATTTTAATAGAGCTGTCAAAAATATTTAAAAAAAAGGTTATATATCATTGATTTATTCTCAAAATTATTCATTTAAAAAGAGAATGATTGTGAATAAAATAGTATATATACCTCGGTGCGAGTTTCATCACAGCATCGCGCCGTATCTCACCTCGAGGTTTGTAATGTAAATAAGCCCTCGGTTGCAATGAAACATATCCCACTGATGTGATGTGATGTTATAATATTACACTTAAGCCCAGTTTTTCCATCTCTGGATAAAGAGTCAGCTAATCTAACTGCCAGAAAAATGAAAATATCGCATCAATATTAGAGCGTAAATTGACAAAATTATACACATATCAATTATATGATGCAATATTTTTCTTTTATATAAAAATAAATAAATAAATATATGATCACGGCATATTACCCATTGCTGGGTGTGCCAATCTGCTTTGTACGTAGATATCGATATCGGTAATGATAAAGACATATTTGTACAGTGCGGGCGTTTACAAGGCGTCACCTCACGGGCACTCATTACTGGCGTGGAGAGTGCACCACAGGGGACAATTTTGTGCCATTTAATTTTAATTCGAAATATTTGGTGTCGGTCAGGATCGAACCCGGTTCTCCAGATTCACAACCAGACACTCAGGCACGCGACCACGAGATTCTTTTATATGGCAGTTCAAATTTTAAAAAAATCAGATACTAATGTTTTGTGAAAATGTTGTACATAACGAAGCAGACCATGCCGTTGTACACCACTCCGTCGACATGTCCGTGCCGTCGAAAAGTTCTCCCTCCACTATTACGTCCAATATTAAATTCCAGCCCCTCCTTTATGACAGTTAAACCACAGTTATTGTAGTTCTTGCCGTCCTTGAAAAGTAAGGGATGTTATATTAAGCATCGATGGGAGCCAACAAATAGAGAAGCGGAATGATATTGGCTTCCGGCGGATAGCCAGTATACGGGTTAGGTTATATATGGTTTGAGAGAACTTTTCGACGGCGTGGTTTTCGCCTTTACTCATTTATACTTTCTAGAATAATTACAGATCGTTTTCAATTTAGATTGTTTTATTTAAAAAGTATATTTAAAGACATAGGCTAGTTGTTTTAACTAAAACGCTATTTTAAGAAATGTTAAATTCAAATTTCAATATTTAATTTCACCCTTATGTTTAAAAAGCGATTTTCTAATTACGCCATTTTATTCTATCTAAAAAAACAGTAAAATTTTTGTAAAAACTATTTTTTTCTCTATCATAATAAATAAGATATGATATATTTTCAAAATGAACGAAAAAGAGTTTTTGCCTGTAGCTTAGAAACAAAAGAAGAGCGAAAATTCCTGTGGTGACTATTAAACTTTTCTGGAAAAGTTGACCCTGGAATGTGCAAACGGTTTTGATCTATCGTTAATATTACCCGAGATACCTTAAAAAAAACATCGAAAATGAGACAGCCTGTACATGTATCAGCGAAATCTATATATGACTACATTAAAAGTCTGTCTCAATCCTTTTAATTAAAATACTACATGAAGCCCAGTAGGTGCCGTATTTTATCATTCTGATTTATAGAACCAATGATTAAAGATGCTGAAATCATTTCTATTTTGTGTTACCAAAATTTATTATTTGTTCATTCTCTAAAATTTTTCTTGGATCTTTTTCTTAAGTTGGTAATATAAACATTTAAATTTGCTTGCGGAATGAATTAAATTTAAATTAAATCCATTAAAACAATCGGTGTAGAGTAGAGTAAATAGAAGGTATTCGTAACTCAAATATTTGCGCGCGGTGATAGCATAGCACTCTACCGTTCTATCAAATGCAATCAAAACAGACAGATAATGACATTTCAGCTACATCCGTATTTTATTACTCGGCTAATATTTACACTCGGATCAATAGTAGCATTAGTAGCATTTATGTTAACACTACATTGACTAGTGAAGGTCACATTTGAAAAGATAATTGTCCTTTTGTATGCATAAATTAGACAGTGCGAGAAACAGGAAATGTAACGTAAGATTGTTGAGCAATGTTTGACAGCATAGCGAACAAAAGAGAAAAGAAAATGAACAGCCAACAGAACATAATTAATATATAAATAAATACATTAAGATTGAGTCAGTAACGCGGCCCCTAGACACTCAATAATTTTACACAATATTTGTTATTAAATAATATTATTGATAGTTTGGCGGATCAACTAAAATCTCTATTCATAGAAGTATTAGACAGTCTGCAAGTGTTATTGGGTAATGCTGGAATATATACAGGATGACGCTCGAAATCCGTTACATAGTCATTTAATATAGAAAAACATTTTTTTCTTACGTGCTGTTTCCCAAATTATTTTAGAAAAAATACTTCGAATAAAAGTTGTAAATCATGAAATTCTGCATTTGAATCAATAAACAATAGCTATTTGTGTATTAAGAGCGCAAAATGGGACATTGTCGATTGAGAGGTTGTTGACGCGCGACGCAGGAGCGCTGCATTCTCTCGAAATCAACAATGTCCATTTGCGCTCGAAACACACACAATATTTTTTCTACAGTCCTCCACCATAAAAAAATAATGAAATGTACTTACAGTACTACTCAACAGTTTTGCAGTGATCATAAGAACGTATTCAAATATGACTTCAAGATATTGTTTTCGCTTTCGTTTTTACAAAAAAATAATGCCAATTTTGTAATGAACATTGTAAGTTTTGTATAATTTATTTGTTTCAAATACACTAAACTAGTGTAGTACTTTAAGCTAGTGCAGTGAAGAAGTGGATGTCCATTGGGAGCGTTCACGCCAAACTTTTGCAGGTGGTAACTGTTCACACAATTTATTTTATACTTAAATTTAATTTATCGTTACTTTCCATTCTTCTTGAGCTATAGCTTCAATCTAATCTAAGCATTTTATACTTTTGTTTTCGTAAGTAAATGCCATATTTTATTTTCACAGCAGTGCGGCATTTTGTTTGTTTATGTAATGTACCGACAGATCAGTTATATGTCAGACTGACTTGCGAAGGTGGTAAATGTGTAACTACAGTGTCCTTAGTTCCTGCTAAACGTTTCTATTCAGAATGCAGACAAGTGATATTTCTCAAAATTATATAGTTAGAAATTTAGACAGCGAGCGTTTTTTCTACTTTGTCGCGCATAAGCGGCAAAGTGACATTTTGCGTAGACAAGAGAGCGTAAATGGCTACTTTGTATATAGACTATAGAAAAATTAATTTTGCATGCTTTGTTAACGACACAAATTTGATATGAAAATGTCGAAAATCACTTCAAAAATAGTGATATCCATGGAATTAAAACAAAAAGCAAAACAAGTGTAAGATTCTTTTATCTATCTGAAAAAGTCTCAATATTTGACAGTTAAAACAGCATTCATTTATTTGTCTTTTTGTATTAATTTTACGGCTAGCGCTCTCAAATAAAATTTTCACAATTTTTATATTTAATTTATTTAGTTACTAAACATGTGAAATGAATTTTCCTTACTAATGTATAAGTATGTTCTACAACTTTTATTTGAGGAATTTTTTTCTAAAATAATTTGGAGGGCAACGTGCAAGGAAAAATTGTTTTACCATGTTAAATGCCTATGTCACGGATTTCCAGTGCCACCCGGTATACAAGTTTTGACGTTAGAAATCATATGAAAAGTACGAATTTTAAAAAATGATTTAAGTTATTGAAAGAATAAAATAAATAAGTATACAAATCAATTCAATTTATAGAACGTTATTGGGAGGACATAAATGTTTTCGAAAAATATTATAATAGGTATTTGTGTTTGGACGCAATATCATAGATTTTTATTTATCCAATTATCAAATTATGAAAATATGACTAATTTGAATACCAAAATTTTATTAAAATATAAAACTTACATTCATAATATACAGCATGTACAAATAATTTACTTTTTGCACATACGAGTACAACAACTTAAAAAAAAGCATAATGTGCAGTATTGTCATCAAGTAAACTAATCTAACTGATACTAACCCAACGTAATCTAAATAAACCAAACAGAACTTAAAGTACTATATGTAAATGCAAATAACCAATTTGCGTATAAAATAATCATTTTCTTATGCTATGGATTGACCGGTAGTGACAATTTTAAATCCAATAGGAAATTTATGAGAGATAATAAAGTCACAACAACAGCAGAAAAACAACAGTTAAATTTAAATGAAATAAGGAATATTGTAAACGGCATTTTCACATAATGTACTTATATCTTCTGATTCTGATAGATGCCATCACTTTATTTTGTACAAAAATAAATGTAAATATATCATCACGGCTTTTTTAACCATTTCTGGTTGTTCCACTTCGCTTCTACTTATTCGAAGATATTATAATAGGAATAATAATACATTTGTACCGTTGAAAGCGTTTATCAGGCGTCTATTAACGGGCTCTCAAAGCTGTCGTAGAGACAGCATCGCAGCAGTCAAACAAAACTAATAAAATAATAGCTAGGTACCGAACCAATAATCTTCCAGCAAAGTATAAGATAAATACAAATTTGTATAATAGACATAATTTTATACAGGTATTAAAAAAACACATCTTATTTCTGTGATTACATTTTGCATCAGTCCCATTCAAGAAGTTTTTATTTTCTACTGTATATTACATAACAGTCTTTCTCTGTATCTTTATTACGCATATTAATGACAATTTCATGTTTTAAATATATATATATATATATATATATATATATATATATATATATATATATATATATATATATATATATATATTCATATGCATTACCAATATAAATAAATGATAATAAAATTTATGATTTTTTTTATCTTGAATTGAAAATGATCTGTAGTTCTTGAAAATATTTATTATTATTCGTTATTATTGTTCGTTAAGAATATTTTTAAAAAAATTCAATGCCGTTTGGATGTTAAGCTCGTTTTCTTCTGAAATAGTGGAATTCGCTAAGAATTGGAGCCCCATCATAAATTCGTCTGTTCCATCACATAAAAATTTATATTAGAGATGTATACCGACTGCTGACTTTTAGTCGATTAAGCCGACTATCCTACCACTTTCCTAGTTGGTATTAGTCGACGGATAGTCGGTAAAAAGACCGATTAATCGGTTTGGGGCCGGTATTTCCATCTCTGGATAAAGTTCAAGATAACTATCCGTTAGATAAATGATACTATATCGCATCAAAATAAAAGCATAAATGTTGTAAATTATATTAAATGTCATCTTCTGATGCGATATTGTTCATTTATCCGACAGATAAGTTATCCAACATTTTATCTGAAGATAGAAATACCGACCCTTAGTATTAGATAAGCTAATAAAGCAAAGAAATAATGTACAATTTTTATTAATAAATTAATTATTTAAAATATTTATTTACTAAGTCTGATTGAACAAAAAGAAAACTAAAACAAAACAAAAAAAATACGACAATTTTTCCTTTATATAATTATTTCATTATTTATTAATTTAATGCAGATTGTGACGAAGAAATATTAGGCAAAGGCACATTTGAAGCTAACACACTATATTGGAAACAAACGAAATCAGTGAAGAACGGCTTTTACGGATGCTTGAAATTAGTTAGCCGGCCCGACTACTTGGCTTCTAAAATGTCTGAATATAGTAGGTAGTCAGTTAGTCAGTCAAAACCGTAGTCGGTGCATCACTAACAAATATGTTAAAAAAATTGTTTCGCATGTTTGTTCTACACCGAAACATATGTCAAAGTTGAACGGTAACGTATTTTGATTCTCTGTTTTAAAGACGTAGTGGAATCAACATCACTACCACAGATAAAACATGGACAAGCCAATTAGAAAAATGACAAATAAAATATATCCAAGAATGACGAACTAATTTTTTTCAGTAATAATATAACAAGAGAGTGAAAATAAATTGAAAATAATTTGCCAGATCTTTCGAAAACTTGTTGCCAGGCCCTACGGGCTTTCGTGACTATTGCCAAATGGCAACAAGTTTGAGAAAGAAACTGGAGAATTATTTTCTAATTTATCGAACTCTCGAATTATATTTAATTAGATTATTTTTGATCCACAAATTTGTTTCAAACCACGAAATCAGACTTTTATACTATTGTAATGCCATCTACACGGAAAAAAATGTTTTGTCGATTATAACACAATTGTGAATGTAACGTACGCAAACGCGGTTAATTATTAGGACAGCAACTCACTGTTGAAATAGTAACTAAAAATTTGTGATAGTTCTTGTGTGTTGTTTTTACCACAATTTTGTGATACAACTCATGATGTAAAATATATAGATAATATTGTGATAAATAATAAAGCAAATCTTTATAAGTAATTACTTCAAGAAATTGTATATTTTACGCAAATAAATTGTAAACTATTCACCATCATTTAGTTTTATTTACAATTTTTTTCACCTTTACGTTTATAAGACGAACAAGGGCAAAATATTTGGGAATGATTCAAACGACATTAGTCTATATTTTTTAGTTAAAACAACGAAACACTACGTAATAGCAAAGAATACCAACTCTTATAGAGTTGTATTCTTTGGTAATAGTTTCAAACCAATGTATCGCCAAAGCACGCCTGCTATTAACGTAAATTTCGTGATATACATAACCTATTTTTAAAAATTGCTATTAGGGATTTCAAATTCCATTCCACTAATTTATCTTCCTCATATTTGTCAGCCATATTTTAGTCATAATACAATTGAATAAATTAATTAACTTGAATTTTAAATATGTATTTATACGTATTAGCCCAGCAAAAGAACATATATTATGGATATACGTTATACAAACGTTGAACGACAACTGATGCTTTTGAACTGTGAATTATTATGCAGGTTTGAACTTGCAGTAAAAGTACCCCTGCTCAGATACTTTCAACAAATCATTGTGGTAAAATTAACATATTAATAGTGTAAATATTGAAAATTACATTAATTGTGGTAAATTCTACAAACAAAAATAAGTTTACATCTTGTTGTATTTTTTATCACAAATATTTCGTTAAAATATATGCTGTTCACACGTTAATTATATTACCTTTTGGTATTATATACATAAATACATTTACTACAGATTTTTTTGTGATTATTACATGTAACGTCGTAAAATAAATCTAGAATTCCTAACATAGTTACAGCAAATTTGTTAAAATATAATATAAAAATAATACACCATAATTGAAGTAGTAAAGATTTATAAATTTTTTTCCGTGTACTGTCGTAACTTACTAGCTTCATTTATTTACATGGTCCAATTGGCAAGTCTGTTTTGACAACTAAAACAGAACTTTGACAAGGCAAAATAAATGTAAATAATCAGGAATAACAAAAATAAAGCTGCAGAGATTATTCCCGGGAATAATCACTAGAGATTTATTCTCAGTATAATAATGACAGGATTGGTTAAAACGCAGACACGTGACATACAATGAAGCATTTCATTGATTTTAAGAAACGTCAAAAAATAATCATGTAACAAGATTTAAGCAATTTTGTCCTTTAAAAAAATTATTTGAATTTTATTCCACCGTTTTATTAAATTATTTCTCTTCATTTCCTTCTTTGTTCGACACATTCTGCATTTATTTGCTCTGGAAGTTCCGTTATTTAATGTTTGTTTTGATAATCCTAATTTATTGCAAACATAGCAAAAGTAATTCGCTATTAATAGGCGAGAGTGAGCCGGCTTCTTTTCCCCGGAGATCGTAGAATATTATGAGGACAACGATCTGGCTCCGATGATGTGAATGAAAAGAGCGGAAACGAACAAGATGTAAATATGATTTACATCTCAAGATAATGTAACTATTTTGGATTTAGGTAAACAGTGTTGTACTAATATTTGAAATATAACAGATAATAAAACAGGGATTATCTGTGGCTTTGTGAGCTATTAAAAAGTCGTACGTGTATTTTATTGTATTTCTATGTGACGTACAATCAAATACCCTTATCTATTAGTTGTAATCTACAGATAATGATAGATAATACTGATAGTAAATTGAATAGTTCTATTTACAAGATTTTTAGAATTAGGATAACAACAATGATGTACACATCATAATTTACTTTATACAAAAAAACTTCAGTATTCTACTAAAATAATGATTAAGGCAAAAATGTTATTAATATTAATATTGTAGATTATATGAGCAAATAACACATTGCACCACGCTTTTCTAAAGTAGAAGTGCTCTGTTTCACGACACTTCTACTGTAACACTTCAAAATTGGCATCGCACGCAAGAGAGAGATAGAATATCTCGATACAAACAAACTCTCGACTGTTATCTTTTCTATGTCATTCAAGTTTGTTTTTACTGCTGTAACCATAGCAACCATTACTTGGCAGTGGCGCTAGATGCGCTATGTGCAAATTGCACTTGTGTCTGGTATGACTAGCGAATGAAAGTTGACGTTTAGATTATTTAATAGATAAATAAATAAATATATCATCACGGCATATTACCCATTGCTGGGTGTGCCAATCTGCTTTGTTCGCAGGTATCGGTAATGATGATGACATATTTGTACCGTGCGGGCGTTTACCAGGCGTTACCTCACGGACACTCATTGCTGGCGTGGAAAGTGCACCACAGGGATCAATTTTATGCCATTTAAAATTCGAAATATTTGGCGTCGGGCGGGATCGAACCCGGTTCCCCAGATTCGCGACCAGACACTCAGGCACGCGGCCACGAGACCCCATTAATAGATGTGGTTTCATTTGAAAATATTTCCCTATATTTGATTTGAAAGGAAATTGACCCTTACGTAATCCGTTACAGAAGATTTAAATTGTATTCAATACCAGGAGGAATTTAAAATGACCTTAGCAACAGGTTACAGGGATGTAGTTAAAAAATTTAATACCGCAAAGTCTCAGGTGTAAGCAACCCGCGAGTCGGAATTACTTTTAGAGGAAATTAAAAATAATCCTATTTCATTGAATTGCCTAACTAAATAGTTTAAAGATCAAAATATTTTGTTATAATCAACATAAACGAAATATGTTTAAAATATTTTAAACGCACCCCTGTTTTAATATTCAGTTACACTAGTCGGCCATGTATTTGCAGCCAGACATAGTAATGTATTTCAGTGCTTTCTTAGTCCAGTATTTAAATGGGTTCATGTAAAAATTTCATACCTGAATATTTCGTACAATTCTATTCTTCTCTAGGGTTTCAAAAGAAACCACATCTATAAAATAATTTAAACGTCAACTTTCATTCGCTAGTCATATAGTTTGTTTATAGATATAAGAAAACTATTCCCATTAAACCCCTGGAGTGAGTAAACCCTAAGTGGATTAAAGAAAATTTATGGTTGCAAAAATGTCAAAATTTCCAGTGATGGATTTAGAATAATTGAAAATTTATTTTCCCGAGGTAATTTGTTGATTTTCATAGAATAAAACACAACATATAATAATACATAATTTTTTTTATTAACAAAGTTAAAAGTCAATATAAAATTAACAATCTAAGAATTTATTTATTTTAATTATTATTGCCTCTAAGAATTATTTATTTGCTATTGCATGTATGTCACTGTCATATACATAATATTTTATAAAGAATGTTAAAAATCAACATAAAAATAACACAATTTTAGAATTATCAATCTACTATGAACCTATATGTCACTGTCATTACAAAAAACTAACTCACTTTCAGAACTAATACCACATTCATTAAGATTAGTAATGAACTCGTCATTAATATTATTTATATTAATATTCGTCGACGACGTCCTCTTGTTCATTACGCATGGTCTCCACATTTTGTCTTCTTTTAATTTAGAACAAGTAGTTGTTTCAAAAACAGATTCGATTCAACTGAACTCATATTTTTCTCTTACCCTTTATAAAGGAATAATTTAGAAAAGGGATCATCTATGTAGCTGTATTATTCTATACAAAACCTATGGTTTGTTAAACAGTAATCTTGTTTTATGTTAATGATAGAATTACCGTTAAGTATAGAAATTTTTAGTTTTAATTGCAGTATTACGAAAAATAACAGTAAAGTTCATTTTTCCTGTAATCCGGCCCTTTCAATCGGTGCTTGGACCGCATGCTGTGGGACGGTTTGCCACAGTCATTAGTGACCCAGGTAGATTTTCTTATATCTATGAACAAACTGTACCATAAGTGTCTATTCTGTTCTATTACAAATTTTTGAAGCCCATCAGTAAACTGGCATGTAATGAAGGTTGGTATTTTCCCGACCCCCAGTTTCTTAGAAGCATAAAAAAGCTTGTTTTCTTCGACGATACTTGATAGCCGAAAGCTTGGCATTTCAATATTTTAAAAATATTAAGCTTAATGCATTTTGGCTTGATTTTAAATTTCAAGCTTTTTAAAGTATCGTGCTTCGCTTGATTTTTAAAGCTTTTTAAATCCAATAGATCTTTTAATTTTAAGAGATAATGGCGGGAGCTATGATTATGTGCTTCCTTGCTGAGATCCAAGCCGTTTGTTTTTCCAAATTTAGACGTAAAATGTGAGAAAAATCATTGAAAACTTTAAAAAACTTCTCGAAAGAAGTCACAAACTTTTATTGAAGCTAAAATGTCTAACGATGCAAATTTTCCCCGACAATTTAGGTGTTTTAGTGAGTGCAATAGTTTTGACGTTTCGTTTGACAGCCCAACTGGCAGTTGTTGACGCCATTTTACTTATATTTGCAGCGATAGAAACAGATAGCTGTTAAATGAAAAGGTCTACTGAAGTCAAGTTTTTCAGCTTCAAGTCAAGTCCGTGAATCTGTAGTTGCTTTTAATATAATAACACCGTACCGGTATTAAAATTAAAAATAAGATATATACACCTGATATAACTTATCTGTAAGCCAACAGCCTGAAGCTACTATATATCTCACATCCAATTGAAAACAGGTTAAAAAACCATCGACAAATTACAATTATTTACCACTTCATTCAATAATTCATCTCTTACTCAACACCGGTCTCTTTTATCCAATCCGTGAGAACAAATTTACAATCTTACATAACTTGTCCAAAATTGTAT
The DNA here is from genome assembly GCA_963082715.1 of Harpalus rubripes. Taxonomy (NCBI): domain Eukaryota; kingdom Metazoa; phylum Arthropoda; class Insecta; order Coleoptera; family Carabidae; genus Harpalus; species Harpalus rubripes. The sequence goes on along the minus strand of OY720453.1, from coordinate 23,687,169 downwards.
ATTTATTGGTACTCCCTCCATTGACGAGTCGCTAATGCGCATAACGGGTCCCGTTGGTCGTGGGCGCGGTGATGGCGATCGCCCGCGCAGTGCCCCTTGCACCCCACCATACACCGCCGCCACTGACCTGCTGAGCTGAATCACTGCATTCATAATTAACATACTCGTTTATATTTTACTATCATGTGTTGCTGTATTGTTCTAGTAGACAAGCTTTTATAAATAAAATGCTCATGCATTATTAACCAGTATATGATGGGATATTTGTAGATAAATGATGTATTTAACGAATTTTTTGATAATAAGCAGTAGATTTATTGTTATGAAGGCAATAAATAAGAGTATTAATATCTTATGGTAACGCAAAAACAATATAATACATCGTTAGCAATATTTATGGAATATATGCATATACATGAGATATATTTTTAATAAATCTTACATGAAACAAGAAGTAAAAATAACAACTGATTCTGAACAAGTTTTACTTGCATTTTAAAGCACAATTTTAAAATCTAAACATTTGCAAGGGTTACAAGAAAACAGGAATTTACATGAAGTATCATCTACACTTACGTGCAAAGAAATCGACCCACTTTGCATTTTTGATTTTTATGGTTTTTTACTTTGGAATTGGACATCAGATTTAAAAAAAAAACTATGTAGTTTGAAACACCATTTATACGCGTTGTTTTTGTTAACAGTTTCTGCACTTCAGAAACGCTAAGCACCATTGATAAATTTGGGCTCATGTTAAAGGTTAATAACTGATCTATCAAACTACTTATTTTTTTTAAAATGTAATGTATAGTTTTTAAGTAAAAAACAGTCAAAATCCAGATTGTAAGGTGGGCCGATTTCTTTGCACGTAAGTTTATTTTATTTTTAATATTATAGCGTTTTCAGCTTACAAGTCGAGTGCGCACTGGTGCGCACTTTTTTGCACTGAGCGTTTTCAGCTTGTCATTGAATGCAAAATTTAGTCAGCTGATGCGTTTTCAGCTTAAGAAAAAGTTACACCGTGCACTGGCTCAGTGAGTCTTTTGTGCACTGAGTCCCTAGGCAAGTGCAATAGTTTCAGTGCAAATATGGCGGCTAAACAAAATCGTTCTCAGCTTAAACTGCACTGCCACCGGACGAGAACTCGTTCAGTGTGGTCACGTGATATATTGCACTCAGTGCGCACTTACACTATGTAAGCTGAAAACTTTATCAAATTGATGTAGTATGTGAATGTGTTCCTACATTATTTATGAATTGTAGCGCAACAGGTTTGAATCACTAAGTTTTATTTGACCAAATCTAGATTAAATGTCCTTCAAACACTGTTGCAATATCCTACTCAGTATACGGAATACGGATAATGGGATATATGTATGAATAAATTTTGATTTTTACATAATAAGATATTAGACAAAATAAATACTCGTGTTTTTTTAATCGATTAATTATTTGTAGTTTACGGGAAAATAATTATTAAAAATTTTCAGAATGGGTATAGTGACGTCACTATGATCCGACCGTGGTAGACAAAAAATGGAATATGCCATAGCCATAGGGGTTGATAGAGGTAGAATTATAAACTTAAGGGGAAAGATGTCTATAATATTTTTTTTTTTAATATATTGAAATTCTATTATGGCCACATACCCCATTGCATACGACGTACAAACGAGAGAAACTATAATGAATACAAGATATTAACCAAATTACGTCATAGACATAGGACATGCACAGTTGACTATCGCCCAGTTCATCGGCGCCCAGTTGTCGCGTACTACGTCATAATTCCACACTCGTACCTCAAATACATGAGTTTCTTTTCTGTATCTGTGCTCATACATTAAATTAAAGCAAATAACCATACTGTTTTTAAATATCCGAAGTTTTCGGTTTTAACTTAAACTTGACATTTAACAATTTATCGTGAATTTTTCATTTCTTGAAAACGTATATTGGCTAATCACTTGGCTTTAGTATAAACAAACTGCGACATTGAGAAAGCTAGAGATAAGAATAAATAAATTCTCTTTAACTTTATTTATTTTATAAATGATTTTTCTAGTGAGGTAAGAGGTAATATTTTGCAATCAAAATCTTTAAACTTACATTTCGCATTATTCCTATTGTTAATTTCATTTAACCAATATAGAACTGCAATTTTTTATAAAATATTATATAAAAAAAATATGTTGAAAAAGCAATAGGTATAAACGTAAACAAGAGTGTTGCAAACGTTTTGAATAAATCAACAAAAAACGTGAGAAAAAATTACTTACTCTACTATTTTGACAATTGACTGAAATTTCATAATTCTAATTCATTGTTAATTGTTTTTGATAAAAATTTCTATAATATTATCTTAATCCTGATAGTTGCTATCAGATGACACTGATGATAAATAAATACTTGCGAACCACAAATGAAAAGATATAACATATGACTCACTATGTACCTAACTCACACATATACACTTTCACGTATCGTTCATATGTTTGGTTAGCAAATATTATGTAGTATAACAAACTCAAATACACAGCAAATTTTAAAACAAAATATTCATAAGAAATTTTTTTAACATAGCTATTTTTGTATTAAGAGCACAAAGTGGGACATTGTCGATTGAGAGGTTGTTTCTACAATCGTCACAATGGGATCCTCCACCATACAAAAAAATTGTTTCAAGTACATTAAACTAGTGCAGTGAAAAAGTGGATGTCCATTGGGAGCGTTCACGCCCAAACTTTTACAGGTGGCATTATTTTATATTTAATTTTAATTTATCGTTATTTTCCATTCTTCTTGAGCTATTGCTTCAATCTAATATAAGCATTTTATACATTCATTTTTGTAAATGAATGCCCTATTTTATTTTCACACCAGTGCGGCATTTTGTTTGGTTATATAATATACCGACAGAGCAGTTATATGTCAGATTGACTTGTGAAGATGGTATATGTGTAACTACAGTGCCATTAGTTCCTGACTAAATGTTTCCATTAAGAATGTAGACAAGTGATATTTCTCAACATTGTATAGTTAGAAATTTGGACAGCGAGCGTTTTTTACTATGTCGCGCATGAGCCGCAAAGTGACATTTTGCGTTGACACAAGAGAGTGCAAATGTGACGTCGTAAGTCGTAGCCAGTTTGTAAAATCCAACGTTTTATAAAACAACTAAATATAAAATAACCTTACCAACCGCACAATACTCACGTTTGGGAAACTCAGGGCAAGCTATGTGCATTACTTTAGGTTGTTATTCAATCTAAGAAAGCTGTTCGTCGTTTTATAAAACGCTCTGATGCTAAGACGTTTTATGAAACGGCTTACCAGATTACGTATGTATATAAGTATTGTATTTCGGGATATGAACCTCTATGGGTTATATTCCTACATTTATTAATTTTACTTGCCAAGACTAGGGCTACGAAAAAGACCGATTGATCGATCTTTTTTAAAAAAAATCGGATTATCTTTTATTTTGAAAAGATCGATCAATCGAAAAAATCGATTACATGAAAAATGAAGATCAATCAATTAGAAAACATTTATCCGAATTCCGGAAAATCGATCTTTCTAAAGGATATCGATCTTCCAGATTCTGATTCTGAAAGATCGGTTTTTAAATATATATATATATATATATATATATATATATATATATATATATATATATATATATATATATATATATATATATATATATATATATATTCCAAGATAGATAAAAAAACCTCTTGATTTCATCAGCATTTGGCGATTTACGCACGTTAGGTGTTATTTTTGATCTATTATTTAAATCGATGTTTCGATTCTTTATTATTTAAATCGATCAATCGATTTCAAATTCCTAAGATATCGCAGCCCTAGCCAAGACGTTCCTTACTTAGATGCCATGCGTGTTGCCCGGCTATGCAAGCCCTTGTTGCAACATGCAAGCCGGTGCCAGATAGCTTTGTATCTTATATTAAAAATTTGTGATACAATGCAATCGAAATAACGAAATATTTGTCTTCTCAGATAATATAAAACATTTTATATTATCTTCAAAACAAATTTCGTCTTTGTATTTTGTAATAAAGTGCGCATAAAATTAAAATTAACCTTCATGGAATCCTAACCTAAATACTAATCTCAAATAAAAAAGCATTCCAGGAAAATACTTTAATAATTATGACATTCCATATTGCTTTCGGTATGTAAAGACGTCAGTGAGGTTGTAAAAAGATACGACGTCCTAGTAGAAAGAGACAGTTTGAATGTCAGGCCGGAAAGAAGAAGAAAACAGGAGATGAAGAAAGACCGGAAGACGCGACACGAGCCAAACGTCTCCAAGCAACACACGCACCCACGTACACAAAATACAATAAAAGCGGAATGCAGTATGTTGAATATTATATATTCACCAAGTGTGAAATATCTCCGAAAGAGTTTATTTCGTATCGTCTGGAATTCACACGACAATTGCGAAATATGTAATATGTGAGCAAACTACAATAAAACTTAGAACTTTACTCGTAATTTCATACTCGCGATGCTCCCTAAACGTATTATATTTGATAAAGAATATTCTAGATATTTTATTAGAAAAGTTTTATTTGCTTTGCTTGAAACCAATATCTATACAAGGATACGAGTATATGAATCCACCAAACTCTGAATAAAAGTTGTATCTAACCTAACTATAAATAGAATATATTGATACGAAACAGGCAATAACGTTAGAAATTTGAAAACTTTGTTCCTATAATATTTTAAAAAGTTATACCTATTTAATTTAATACGTTTTTAATTTATAGGAGAGGTACACATTGAAGTGTGTAGGGGCAAAACCAAATATCTCACTATTTTTTAAATTTAATTTTCCCTATCGATCAATTCTACACTTATGCCCATGCACCACACACTGAAAACATAATGGGCTACTTGCGTGCCATTTTTTTATTTAATATTTTTGAAGAGACTATAAAAACTTGCTACCCATATTTTTTCTTTTGGCAAAATTTTCATTAATTGGCCAGAAAAAAATTAATGAAATTTTAATATTTAAATTAGCGCCGAGTATGACGTAGAATTACGCCGAACCATGAATGGCCGTAAAGCAATAACATCGGTACGTCCAATAGCAACGGCATGTGCGGGTAATTTAAACATGACAGATCATCTGTTTGACGTTTGAATAATAGTTCAGAGGTTAATGTTTTCCTTTGTCATTTTAGTCTTGTACGAGTATAAGCTAATTTAAAATCTTTCAAAATCCTACTTAAATCGAAATACGTAATAAAAGTAACAGAAACCACGCAAATTGTAAATAAAAAAGAAGAGAGACAGTGACAGAAAAATGAACTAATGTCACAATCAAATTAAAACTCGCACTCGCTCGCTATCTACAGGTTACATTCTTAAATATGCATCCCTTTCAAAATAATGACGTCAAAGAAAATCTTCTTTCTTAATTTATTAAAAAACATATATTTTTTAAATAAAATTTATATTTTTACACTCGTTTTCAACTTTACTTTAGGTATTTAGTGATAAATATCAGATTTTCAGTACCACGCAAGTAGCCTATTGGTTTTATTCAGTTATGCCCAGTTGCACCATTGACACTTTAATTTTATGCTAAGTTTAAACAAACATTTTCATGACAAATATTCAATTACTTATTAGACGAGTCATTTCGATACGATATTGTCAATTTAAGGAACACTAAAAGTTTAACCGTCAGCGATGCAACCGGACATTAATCAATTCAATTTTACACTGCAATTAAAAAATATTCAATTGGAAATAACCAATTTATTTAACTAATGGCCGATTGCACCAACGTAACTTAAATATTAAACTTGACTTAAATTGACAATAGTCGCGTTCTTTTTATCGTTTGCCTCACCTCACCACATCTCAATGAGAGATGAGTTTTAGATGAGCTGAGTTGAGATTTTGGAGAAGAACGACGACAAATTCCATGCAACTGGCTGTTAGAAAATCTGAAGTACAATCTGCTGAACCTGATGAAAATAACAAATTGTCCACATCGCTCATGTCATCATTTAATAATTGCTCCTAAATATAAATTTAAAACTTTATAATCAATTTATAAAAATTATTACTTAAATATATAATTATTTTTAATATTATCAGTCATTTTCTTGAAATAACCAATTAAAAAATAACCTTTTCGATAACCAAACTAATTGTATGTGACAGGATAGGATTAAAAACTACCTCTTCAGGTGACTAAGAATCGGGAAGGGGGGAGAAACTCTTTTCACTTCGGTCTCACTTCAGTTAAGACAAAAAGAACGGTCAAAATTACTGAGCTAAGCTAAGACGAATTGAGATATCATGTAAAAAGAACGCGACTAATATTGCAGCGAAATGAAATGTCAAATAGATTATATTAGAATGCTATCAAAATTTCGATTTCCGTTTTTACCTTCCGTCACCTTTAGGTAAGGAAGGTATTCTCTTTGGTCAAAAAAATTCGGTTATGAGTTTTTAATGAATAAGCACGTTTCAAGGTCCTTAGAATACGATTTTACTATTTTTACGATGATGTACTTCTCTTCGTTTAATTTTACTCGAAATATAGGATCTTTTGCTCGAAACTTTTTGTATGGAATTTGTATAAAATACATACAACTGTCGAAAGGTAATGTACAAGAAATTTAGAATCTTTTGGAAAGAAACTTTCTATACATATAACTGACGGAAGGTAATGTGCTGGGTACTGGCCACATCAGATTTTTTTTGTTATAGCTAGCATAAAATTTAAGCCTTCTTGGTGCAACTGGGAATAACTGAATAACACCAAATTTAAGTTTTAAGTGTCGGTGGTGCAACTAGGCATTATAGACCCCATCTTTTGGGACCTTAAAACTTTTTGTTACTGATTGCACAATATTGTGCTATTCTTCTTTATTTTTACTTCCTTTGTTTTAATCGTATGTATACTTGTTTCATTTAAGAATTTCCAATGACAGTGGGGGATAGCTGATTATTTTTCATATTATACAACAACTATTCTTGTACAAGACGTTAATCGTTATCATGCATAATTTTTCGGCGCACCGCTTTAAATTTGCTCTTAATATACCAAGGTAAACTTTGCTATTCATGATCGTTGCAATAAATAGTATATTATGTACTCTGGGACTAAAGTGCATATTCAATCCTGTGGGTGAAGTTTATTTCCCGAGCCGAAGGTGAGGGAAATAATCACCTGAGGGATTGAATGCACTTTAGTCCTGTGGTATATACGCTATTTTTCGCACTCCCGTATCAAATGGAACCATATTAGTGTAAAAGAAATTAATCTTACAATTTGACAATACAAATGTCAAAAATTTTGTTTTAAACTCAACGCCTGCTCAAAATGTAGTGCAGATACGAATAAATAAATCGTAGTAACTATATGATGTTATGGAAACATCTTGTTTATTTTTACTTTAGTCCTCCAGGGATTTTTTTCATATGTAATCCCCCTGGGACTGAATTTGAACTTTAGCCCCTGAAATCAGTGATTAGAATCGCTCTTTAGTCTCGGGAGTGCGAATGTCGCTAACTAAATATACCCTCAAACAATAATGCAGTCACCGCGCCGTATTTAACTGTTGCTTTTAAATTTTAATTCTGTATTAGGTTCTCTAGCAACGTACGTTAAGTATAAATGTATACATATCAGATATTAGACAATATTTTTTTCAAGAAAACCTTACTATTGTTAGTCTTTTTTGTATCACTGTAGTGTTAAAAATAATAGGTATGGATCAAATATTAGGCAAAAAAATTGTCATACGGAGACTTTTTGTATAACTGTGCATCGTGTAAAATCAGAAAAACGCCAGAAAGTAACAAATTGTAAATAAAAATAAAAGTATCTTTATATATTTCTTTAGAAAATGCACCGCATTAGATACCATAACGAGTATGTCTATGCACCTATCTTAAAAGGTTTCCAATAATAGCAGAATTTTCAAAACAAGTAGTGTATCTGTGTAGTAAACATAGTCAATATTATTGTTTTCAAGAAAACCTTACTATTGTTAGTCTTTTTTGTATCACTAGCGTTTACTTGTAAAAATAATAGGTATGGATCAAATATTAGGCAAAAAAATTGTCATACGGAGACTTTTTGTATCACTGTGCATCGTGTAAAAACAGAAAAACGCCAGAAAGTAACAAATTGTATATAAAAGTAAAAGTATCTTTATATATTTCTTTAGAAAATATACCGCATTAAATACCATAACGAGTATGTCTATGTACCTATCTTAAAAGGTTTCCAATAATAGCAGAATTTTCAAAACAAGTAGTGTATCTGTGTAGTAAACATAATCAAGGTAATAAATAAGTATAGAAGAAGGAAAACACAAGCAGAATCAACCTAAATCAGGAGCCAAGAGTTTCTCCGTTGACTCACGTTATCTGACTAAACACCTGTACAATGCCACCTTATCTCCAAATATATCGTCATCAACCATGGATTTTCCCTTTTATCATCATAAACAACAGATCGGTTTGGTTTCATGATATACAATTAGTTGTGAGATGCTGTCACTAAGGTACATTGACAAATAAATGTAGATTACCATATAAACTTGATTAAAATAATTGTTACAGAAGATAAGATAATAATTGATTTCTTTTATTATTTTTTTGGTGTTTCCAATAAGATGTTGGACCGAGAATTCTACAGAAAACAGTGATTCGCCACAGAAAAAACCCTAAAATTTGGCAACGTTCGATATGTTTCTATACGTTTAAATTTTTTAAAAAAAACTTATGATTTCATACTTTTGCATATTGCAAAAGACTAGTGACCCATTAACAAAAGATGAGTGATTGTAATTCTTTACTAACATGAGTACCAAATTACTGCAACATTTGTTTGCTTACTTACCACGTTTATTTCAAATTGAGAGTTTGCATTTTCTGCAAATGTTTGAGTATGACAATGAGGAACGTTGAACAGCATTATAATCGGCAAGTTCTTCGCAAAATAGGGCAATGGATCAAAAATTATCCATGAAAGATATTTGGCATTTACGGGGAACTGTCATATTTTACTGGATATTTTTTTTTTTAATCACCCTTGTCAACTAAACGGCGTTTATGATGATTCAAATTTAGAATTGAACTTTAGGCCAACGTTTAAAAATCTTGTTGTTACTACCGGTTCAGTGATTAACCAGTTATACATCCAAATACTGGCAGTGCTCACACTTGCGTAATTCTAAACACAACATATAAATCGACGTTACAAGCCATATAATTTATTATTTCATTGATTACGTTTATTTCGACATTTGAAGCCGCTTGAATTTAGTAAATCCCTTTACAATCTTCGAAATAAATGATCGAGATTAATATTTGTAGCTGCTTGAAAATGTCAAGTCAACCCTATAAAGTAACAGACTTGAACTTACGAAGCGGCTTGACTTCTGTCGAAATAAACAGTGAAGCTTCAAATAATGTAACTACGCATGCGCACATCCGCAATATGTTGCAGTGTTACTAAATTCATATCAGTTGTTGGCTGTTTGCATTTTACCTCATTTTATAAACAACTTAGTAAAATTGTCGAAAAGCGAAATATTTGAAGAAATAAATGTTTTTTTAATGTTTTTGAAAGAGAAGACAAATCAGCATGACAATTTTTAGATTTTGGGGTTATGTACCAAGTATGATATTAGATCATATACCTCTCCCTGTCTGTCTGCATAATCGAGTATTTAACTATCTTTTTTAGTTGATAGGAATTTAAAGAAGATTGAAAATAACTCAATCCTATTTTCAATCCGCTGAGATAAACCAATAGGATTTTTCAAGTCGTAATATACTTGAAGCCGCTTGAATTATCGACATAAACGTAGTCATTGTAATAAAAATATAAAAATTCCAATCGAGTCGAACTTGAACCTTATTTCCAAATATCTTATAGCACAAAAGTGTGACCCCTGGTAAACGGTCTAAACTCTAAACTATAGATACATCGTTCATAGAAAATTCCAAACGTTTGTCTACTATTGTTGAATGCAGACACTCTTCGTTCGTAGGAAAATGGTTTAAGTCTAATCTTATACAGGAGATTTACTTGGTTTCAAACGAAAGATGTTTTTTCTATAACCGTTGTGTATCTAACAGCTTTTGTGATGAAGGTAAAATGAGAAAGACAAAAACAAAGAACAAAACCCCTTTTAAATCTAGGTCAATTTACAAAGAACCAAAGTGTTAGAAGAACTACAAAACAAGTATAAAAACCCTTTGAATTTAACATCACGAATAGCTACAAAAAAACGCTAAACTGAATTATTGTTGACAATCAATTTTATTTTTATTTTAGTCCCACATAGGATACCTCTGCAACTTAACTTTCTTTATACGGCCCAAACTCATATTAGTTGGGCCGGTTTACATTTTCATTTTATATATATATATATATATATATATATATATATATATATATATATATATATATATATATATATATAATTCAAACTTGAAGGCATCACTCTTACAACACTGAAAAAGGATTTTGCATGTACCTCAAAAGAAAATTTCCAATAAATGTTCGTATTTAAAAGTTACGTTTGATTTTATTGTAATCCCTACAATATTTTAATCTCTTTTTAATTTATAATTTGATGTTAGAAACATCTTGAACGCAAATTTCGGGTACGGTCCAGGATAAAAAAAACCTACCTGGCTCCAGGAACCCTAACGGCAAGCCCCATAAAACTTTATAATGGCTAGTGATCTGCCGGGAAAATTCCCGGAAATTCCTTCATCTGCGATTTCCGGGAAGAAATTTTGTTACCTTTATTCCCGGATTTTTTTTGGAAATATCCCGTGAATATAATTTTTGCAAATTTCACGTAAATTTTAAAAATTTTGGCCTTGATGTTTGGTGCAAGTTGTTATAAATAATTATTAAATATGTAACACTGTTAATTTTTTTTTTTGAGTAATTTAAGTTTCCTTAAAAACATTTTTTTTAAGTAAATATAAGTACTTGTGAAATTTAATACGATGCTTTTGAATTACACATAAGGTTTTATGAATATTGCACATTTCTCTTATATAAGAAGTATGAAAATATATTGAATATTTAAAATATGGGGGAGTATTCTTTATTAGTTCTTATAGAGTCGCTCTACTCGTATGTATGACCTATAGTGCATAAATATATTGATATGAGTATATGTATGTATTTTTACCATAATTTCACTGAAAAAAAACTAAATAAACCTAAAGTTACAATTTTTATTTATATTTGAAATTCCTTGGGAAATTTCCCGAAGGATATTTCTTTGGAAATTCCTCGGGAATTTCCAATAAAAAAATCCGGGAATTTTTTGGGAATTTTCCCGTATCTATAAATTTTGGGAATTGACCCATCTCTAATAAGGGCCAATTGGTGGATTCTATAATGAGTTTCATAGTTCGTTGCCTCCAACTATACAAGTAAATTACCAAAATCTGTGAATAAAAGCAAACTGGCATACCCAAAAATGTGCTCCGGTGGGTCAATGGTTAAAGCAACGGCTCTTGTAGTCATGGATGAGTACGTTAAGTGACCCGGGTTCGAATCCCGTGAAGAAATAGATGTTTGTATATGTGAGCCAAGTATATAAATGGGATTTCATCCTGTTGAGAGGTTTTTACAAAAAAATAAATTAAAAAATAAAACAGGAAAATATACTAGGCTGTGAGCATTAAGCCGTAATGATATTTTTAGTGAAGATATATCATTATGCAGATTATAATATACCGTGCTTCCAAATCCTGAGAGCATCGACTTAAATGTATATTTCCTTATTTGGCAATACTGTCTACCAAGTTTAAAACTTCTACAATATTCTAATAGTTTTATTACAGTTTCTTCACTTTCAAACTAAAAAGAACAATCCAGACTAGTCTAACTCTTTCCAAGTCTGATATAGTATAATGTAAGTCTTGCAGTGGCAATGATATTAACAATTAACATTTAAATCCCGACGCGACAGTTGGGCGTCTAGGTGTAATTAGCCATGAGTTCTGGCACGGGATTGCTGTTAATCTGGCTGGAGATCAGCTCTTCCAGGAATCGCCAGTCCAGGGAGTCATTTGGAAACCCAACACATTATAGCGTTATTACATTGCATTATTTCCGCATTAACACATACGAGTACAAGGATTACAGTCATCAGAGAAAACTAAAAGAGTTTTAAGTATAAATAAATAATAAATGGTTTCGTATTATAAAAAGTAACATATTTTTTTTTGTTGTTGTCTGAGCAACAATCAATAATTAAAACTAGCATGGGTCGATATAGTTCGTATGTAGATTGAAAATCGTATACAGCAAGGGAGAGAAAAGTGAAATGCATAATTTTTCTAGTCGCGTAATTTTTACAGCACCGAAGGAAAATAGTATTCTTTATCCCATGACCGGGAATTGAAAAACGTTATTTTTACAACAAATAATTTTGAAATTTTATTGTCGCATTATGGACGACAACAGAAATTTATTGACAGTTTTAAAAAAATTGCTTTCAATAATTATTGTAATTTAGTTCAGTTGTCAAAATAATAAAAACTCCCCTAGGGGAATAATGTTCATATTTCAAGGTGTACTTCTCTTTCAATGGATATTGAATTTACTCTTGATAATTGAAAAATAAAATTTATTTAAAATTGTTTATTGTTGTTTTTAGCTAGACTCTAAATTATTTTCTGAGGATTCTAGTCCCATTTCTACCATAGATTTGCACAAATTTAGAATATACTTTTCTATTCAAATAGCAATATGAGTACATAATTTGGCTAAAGTATCTGCTCTGTTAATTTTACTTAATCTAAACCAAAAAGCTCAAACACTAACCGCCAAATTCACTAGTCCTTAATTAAAAGTTAATAAATAAATAGATGATAACATCTTTTGGGTGTAATTTTGACAATTGTAATTATGTATGTATCGGGCCAATGTCCGAGTTCCGGGTCCTGGCTGCTGTAATCATTTGTAATGCTTCTTTTTTATCTTTATTTATAACCACGTTAGCATCAATATTGGAGTCTAATAACCTAAATCCACGTGTCTGTTGTGAAAAGGAAATTGGAAAAATACTGTTACCACATAATTTAAATTCATTAACGCTGATTCCTAAATCAATACAATGGGGTATTCTAATAAAAAAATATATTTTCTGATATTGTCTCAAATTTCTATGGGGTCTCGTGGCCGCGTGCCTGTGTCAGGTCGCGAATCTGGGAAACCGGGTTCGATCCCGACCGACGCCAAATCTTTTGAATTTTAAATGGCACAAAATTGACCCCTGTGATGCACACGCCAGCAATGAGTGCCCGTGAGGTGACGCCTGGTAAACGTCCGTACTATACAAATATGTCATCATCACTACCGAAATCTGCGTACAAACCAGATTGGCACACCCAGCAATGGGTAATATGCCATGATGATATATTTATTTATTTTAATCCAAAATTTTGAGTTCTTTCTTATTTAATTTGATTGAAATACGAATTTCTTGTTAATGGCGTAGTTTTATGCACAAAATTTGTTTGAAATGACATCAGGCCCTCGTACGTCACAGACCACGTAATGTCTTTTTAGCGCCAAAATAAATTACAAGAAAATGATTCCGTTACTTTTTAGCATAATCCACAATCTTATAAAAAAATACCTTAAATTTTACTACGTTAGAAAGCCTCAATACATATTAAAAATCATGATAATCAAAATCAAGGATCAACTGATTTCAGATTTCTCATTACTCATGAATCAAATAGTGATAACATCTTTAGGTTCTAATATTGACATTTATAATTGTATATATATATATACCGGGCCAGATTCCGTGTGGGGCCCTGCACCATAACAAAAAATAATAAAATGTACACTTTATACTTAAAGTATTACTCACTAAATAGCGATTAAGATAAAAAAAATCAATTTTTTAATTTTACTACATATTTGAGGTTCGTTGCCAGTGTCACTGTGACGTCACATTAGTGCTACCTTTCTCTCAATAGGTGTCGCCGTGACGTCATGTTGACATTAAAAATCAAATGCAGTTAAACTAAAAACATATAAGACTTTTTAATACTATGAATTGCTTAAAATTAAAAGAACTTTCATTTAAAACACCCCATTCTGGCTGTTGTAGGTAGTCATTTATAATTTTGCCTCATGCTTCTTCTTTATGATTATTGATAACCACGTTAGTTTGAATATTGAAGCCAAATAGCCTAAATCCAGGTAGCTACTGAAAAAGCAAATGGAAAAATACTGTAATAACATAATTTAAATTTATTATTTTTATTATAAAAACTATCTAATTTTTATAGTACCTATCCTGTAACAACAGGAAATGTACACCACTTTTTCGTCAATTTCAAAAATGTCAATTGAATATATAAACTCCGCATAAAAAGTAATTACGCTGTTTCATATTTCCCGAAATTAGTTGTTAATTTAGATCAGGACAGATTTACACACTAATCTTCATAAAATGCTTCGTGGAATAATTTATACTTCCTGCTAAGTTTACAGCATAGGTGTAAACATATTCACGAAGTGCTGAGGATGAGTTATTGGCAAATTTTTTAACAATTCTAAGAAAATGTTTACAAATGAAATGTCAAAATGTCTATTGCGACGATATGCTGATAATTATTCTGAGAATTTTAATCTGCAAGCAATACAGCCAAAAAGATACACTCTTCAAAAAATCGTAGAGTTAAGAAATTATTAAATTTCGTAACAATTTTGAGAAAATAGATAAATATAAACGATATATATATATACTCTTATTATTGAAAAATTAGGAACTCAATTACATGATCCCGTAACCTAGACCAGTAAAATGGTGCTTTCCGGACTAATATTTTATTTAAATTAATTGTAATATGTTTATTAATATTTATCTATAAAGTAAAAAATATGGTGAGAGATATTAAAATGTAATAAAACAAAATTGTTAGGTCAACCATGAAATGGAGAATAACTGATATTTTGCGTAAAAAGAATATATACGTAGCCATTGCTATTTTATAATGTAAATTTTTCTATACATATTATACTGACAAATTGGAACAAATGATATATTGTTGTGTTAATAGGTTAGTAATGGATTTTTTATGAGCAGTCATTTATCTTTAATAAGTTGACCTAGTTGGAAATTTGGAAATATTAAATTTGCAAGTAATTTAGGAGGTATAATAAATTTGAATAACAGTAAACTAATTAACTGGTGCTGTTCTATATGTGTATTTAATTATTAAAAATATGAAAAGTATAATAACATATCTCAATACTGATGAACTACTACAAATAAATTTGCTTGCATAATAAATACATCGTTATATATAAAAAGTGATCATGTCAGTTTCTTGACATTTTCAAATTTTTATTATTATTGCGGGTCGTAGGATCATCTTTTCAATGTAAAAAGATAATATCAGGTAAGCAGTAAAAAGTTATGTTAAGAAGAAAAATCAATTTTTCTCTGAATTACGGAGCTAACGAAGTCTATAGTCCATGTTTCAATTTGTTAAACACTTGTGAAAATAATCAGATAAACTTTTAATCTTTAAACTTCACAAATTTATCTACATTTATATTTTTTCCTAAAAATTTGCTATCAAAAATAGATAAGATAAGATTCATACACAAATCTTCTTCTTTCTTGTCCTTAGTCCTGCGTGGTCGTCACTGTTTCATTCAAATGTAAGATGAGACTGAATATCGCTCAAAATATTTCATTTGGCACAATGCAACAATATCTAAGTGAGAATATAATTCATGAGTCACGTGACATGTTTTCCAACAATCAACATTCAGAATCCCCCTAGTTACATGTCTATCACAGCGATGATATTACGTTATTTATATTCGTTACTAAGGAATTTGTTTTCTTTATTTGACACTGACAGTCAATTTTGAATATAATAATGTGCGATAATCGTTGGGTTGATATCAACAACGATGAAAATAATAAGGCAATTGTCAAATTAACCTTGTTGTAATACAATATATTAAAAGTTAGGTTAGCAGTACACACAATGTGTCACAAAAATTCATTATATTCTGTCATTAAATATAAGCTTAGAAAGAGGAAAAGTAATTCTAACTCTAAAATTCATTACCGTATATGATATTTTTCTATTTCGGTGTTCTTATGAGTATATAAAAGCACTGTTTATCACTGAAAACACGACGTTTAGAAGATCTATAAACGTACTATTTTTGGCGCCTTTCGTATTCTAGAGGTGGTAGTCATGACAGATGAATTACATATAACCTCAAAATGGTAAGTTGTTTATCTTGAAATATTACTTCTAATTATTGATTTTTATCTTATCTCCAGGTGATAGGACTAGAAAGAAGAGAAATTTATAGCTATAGCGTGTTAGTTCAAAAAGAAGAATCTGTCAAGTTAAAATCTTTCAACTAAAAAATTATGAAACAAGAAACAATGCGCTCAGATTTGCTTTGTAAAAACAATTTAAACGGTAAGTTTTATTAATTACAATTTGATTTATGGTAATATTGCAATTTTCAGCTGATTGTATTGTTATATCAAGCAGGTTTTGAAATGTATGGTGCACGTTACTTGAAATGTTGACACTGTCAACTCAATTTAAGGCTACTTGCATGCAAATATAAAAATTTTACGATCCATGATTTCCGGTTTCACGTCGAGGCGAACTGTCAAATATTAAATTTCAATGAAATATGATTTAGACAACATATGTTTTGTATTGAAGAATATAAGAACAGCTGTTGCTGTTATGTCTGCAACTGAGCAGTGGCTGTGTTGACAAAATAGTGGAATGTAAAAGTGTAGATCAATAAATTGTTCATTATGGTATTTCATTATTTAAAGAGTTTTATTTATGATAATAACTAACAGAAACCAGTGATCTCTATTCGTTATTTGATAAATTTACCTTTATTACAAGATATGTCAATCAGGTGGTTCATTAATAAACCGGTGGAGTACATTGTAAGTATTGGTTTTCCTTTTCCATAATTATATAATGCTTGATACGTTTTAATGAAAACAATCAGTCAGAATCAAACAATACACAAACAGTCAAAATGTGAAATTTCAAATGATAGCGGGAAGTGCTACCAACATAACTGACAAAAAAAACCAAGACATATTTTTGACAAGTCCTTTTAAAAAAAATCTAATTGTAAAATTACCTCAATAGAAAAAATAGTATAAAAAACAAGTCTCATAAGGCACTCGTCCTTTGTAAAACTCGCCTAGCGGCTCGTTTTCCAAACTTGGACTCGTACGTTAACAGATTGCCTTATGATACTTGTGTTTTAATGTTCTATTTTGTTTTCAACTACGGAGACTCAACTTTCCTAATACATTTATAACCTACAAATTGACATTTCTTGTCACATTACCCCTTCTACTGAACTGAACGGCTCAGATATTTTGAGTTTATTTCGCGTGTGATGCAGTATTGATAAAGGGGGGTGTGAGTACACACTCAGTACCGCTCAGCTCTTAGTTCAGTTAGGACAAAATAAAAACAATTTACTCAGTTTATTTGAAGTAAGCTGAGACGAGCGATTTGAGATTTTGACCAAAAAATATACAGCTATTATTGTAATATTGTGCCTCCGTAACTTCGGTAAACGATACCCCGTGTAACATTATTGTAACTAAAATAAAGTATTATAATTAGTTAAAATAAATCATCCTTTCCTGTTGTTTTTTTTCCTGATTACAAATTCATTCCCAAATATCAGTACAAATGTACCCAATTAACGAAACAAACAATAGCAGATTACACCATAATTTAACCATAACATCACCTAAACATATATTATTTTCCTTTTCTAACATCTATCATCTTTTTGACGCCCACACAAGTCTAAGTCAAGTCTGGACTATACTTATATGTTCCACGTACGTACGGTACTCATACTCAGTACCTACACAAGTACACATGTGTGTACTAACTCAGGTCAGCAGGACGGCGGCAGAGGCGTCGAGACAGGGGAAGAGGGGGCCCGGTGAGTCATCGGGAACTTGCGTGACAACTGTGCTTTATGAGTGAGTGAATTTAGCAGATAAAGGGTTAGAAATGAAGAGTTGCTTTCTATTTGGATTGGATATGGGAAAACAATAGAAAATAAATGTTATAAATATAAAAATTATTTATGATTTGGATTATTGGAAACTAAAAGTTTTAAATATCGATATGATTGGAACTAAATTAAAATCATAATTTTCCGTGAACTCTTATCATTAGGTAAGTACTTATATTTCGAAGAAAATTAAACTATTGACCAAATGATCTAAAGTTTCCAGACACTATGAATATTCTTTTACGGAAATGTAAATTATTAAAATTTATTTTCCTTATTAACTGAATACTAAATATATAAAATTATACAAAGTGGCTATAATGCTATAAATATGAAGTCTAATGTCATTATTTGAAATTTAAAAGGAAGTAAACGCAATGCAGTAATAAGATAAAATGTCCAGTTTAATTGCGTTTTGTAACGTTCTTTAAGAATTTTACAAATCTGTAGGATGTTTCCTGGTCGGTACTATACAAGGTTATTGAAAAATGAAGCACAAATAGCTATGTTCCTTATTATTAATTTTAGACCCTTAGTTAAAATTACAAAATTGCACACGAAGTTAAATGCCACTTTTTGATATAAATCCGGAATTCTCGTTCCGGTTTCGCCGAAAGCAAAATCATTGTTGATTTCTTAAATAGAGTAGTATATTTTTACTTCCTTGTACAAATTAAAGGAAGTATTGTATTCGCGAAAAATTTCGGTGTTCAGATTTCAACGAAAATATCCATTTTGACCATCCCTGAATCCATTCTAATTTCGTCGTGACGTCTGTACGTACGTACGTATCTCGCATAACTCAAAAACGGTAAGCCGTAGAAAGTTGAAATTTTGTATTTAGTACTTCTAAAACATCTAGTTGTGCACCTCCCTTTTTGGTCATTACATAATTTCCAGAAATGGTACTTTATTTGAAGCCTATAATAGATTTTAATGAAAAACTATATTAAAATATAATCCCAAACTTTTCAAATTTGGTATATAAGACTTTTATATCAATTGGAATAACATAGTACATTTTGGTTAAAACAGGCTAACCGGAAGTGATATATTACCTGAAGTTGTTAACAATTTTTCTTGAATAAAATGGTTTCATTTTATCAAGTATTATTAAATTAGCCCTTTGTATAAGCGAGATATATAAATTTAAAACATATACTTTTTGGTTTTTATAATAAAGCTTGCTGTGGATTAGGACAAAATATAACAAAAAAATTAAAAATTGATGTTAATGTCAAATTACGTCAAATACGTGCAATTTTAAAATTGAGTCTATACTTCATATTAGTCTTGC
The DNA here is from genome assembly GCA_963082715.1 of Harpalus rubripes. Taxonomy (NCBI): domain Eukaryota; kingdom Metazoa; phylum Arthropoda; class Insecta; order Coleoptera; family Carabidae; genus Harpalus; species Harpalus rubripes. Next base: position 23,667,754 of record OY720453.1, on the reverse strand, counting down.
GTACAAGGAAGTCGTGTGATTATAAAATTCAAACTTTTCTGACGCCATCTAGCGAATAAAAAAGTAGTTAATAAGTAGTTACGTAGTGAGCAAGATTTAGCTCTAGCTCAACAGTTTGACATTTTTCATGTGGACCATCAAGTGATCACAACAACTGTTCTTTGAAAGGAAACGTAAACATGTCATACTGAACACATTTTTATATAATTATTTAAGTATATGATCTACTCTGTGCATACCTTTCAATTAATTCGTGTTTATTTCCACTTTTCTTCAAACTCGGGCATTCTATCCATCTTTTCAACTGTAAGACGGAATGGTTTTCAATGTTTTTAAAAACAAATCGTGCCCGCGGTACATCATCTTGTGTTAAACTCATTACTTAATTGTGAACTTGGTTTTTTAGTGATATTTCAAATTTCAAGGATCACTACACTTTAGTACAAGTGATAATTAATAACAGGCACTACACAAAATAACATAACCAAACTTTGCTGACTGATTAACAAACAAATTTTGGGATCAACGAGGCGAAGTGCTGAAGGGAGAACATTTGATCGACTTGGCCAAGTTAAATCATCTCGCTCTTTCTAAAAATTTGTTGTCCTTTCCTAAATTGTGTGGAGGAAGGTCCGCGTCGATCCGCCGCGGGTGACGTCAAAATTATAAGGCCCCATTAGCTTTACAGTAATGTAAAGGATACAGTACCGTGATAATCCGACACCTTTGAGAAATCAGCCATGGCGGATTATCAAGGTATTATTTTATAACGTAATGAAAATGATAGAACGAACATGCAAACTGTAAAAGTAGATAATTACATAGTTTATACTTTATTATTTAAAAAGTATATTATTTGAATTTTAAACACCCCTGTGGTACACGCTCCACACCACAATGAGTGTCCGCGAGGTGACGCCTGGTAATCGCCCTCATTATACATATATGTCATCAACATTACTGAAATCTGTGTACAAAGCAGATTGGCCCACTCAATAATTGGTAATATGTTTTTTTTTAGTAAATTGAGAAAGAACATTTTTTATGGCGTAATAATTCTGAACTGGAGAAAGGGAAGCATATTTAAGAATGAAGATGGCGTGTGAGTGCGAATTTTAATTTGGATTTGACAGTTCATTTCTCTCTCTCTCTCTCTCTCTCTCTCTCTCTCTCTCTCTCTCTGTGTCGCTCTTGTTTATTATTTGCAATGTGCGTGGTTTCTGTTACTTTTATTAGGTATTTCGATTTGTTAAACAGAATTTTGATGTTTAACTTAGCTTATGATTAAATGACATAATAAAATATTAACCTCCAAATTATTGTTCAAACGTTAAACAAGTGATCTGTCATGTTTAAATTATCCGTACATGCTATAGCTTTAGGGCCGTTCATTGGTTCGGCGTAATTCTACGTCATGCATTGCGGTAATTTAAATATTCAAATTTCATTAATTTTTTTTCTGGCCAATTAATGAAAATTTTGCCAAAAGAAAAAATATGGATATCAAGTAGCCCATTGTTCGATAAAAATATATAACTATATAATTATATAATCATTTGAATTCCTTGAAAGGTGTGACATCTTAAATCTATCATAATTGATAAATGATTGGGAAAAATATAATTTTGGAAAAATTCCAACTGTATATTTGTGGTCAAAATTTACCTAACCTATTAAGTATACTAATAAAAGAATAGAGAACTTTAAAAATATATAAAACCTTGCATGTATGTTAGTTACATAAATCTCACAATGTCGCTTGTCGTAGTCACTTCTGTGTTTACATATTCCGCATTTATTTATGTATTTGTCCTCTAGGCGTATGTGTGTAAAAGGTAACGGTCCGTGATAAAAACTCGTCGTAGTACTAGTGGAATAATAATGGTTTTCTTTGCGCGACCGGTGACTCTCTTCGCGGAAAGTCTACCGGTGATTTTTTCCTCCACTTGGCAGCATTGTGCCAGGGATTGGTATCCCTGACATGTGGTTTAATAGATTTTCAAATACGTGACGTTATTACGATGAATTTCAGATATTTTTTGCGGTTCTGGGAATTTGTGGAACTAGTTTATAATAGATGCTGCACAAATAGAGGAAATTTACAATAAATAAACATATTGGTCACGCTTATTATTCATTTATAGGTGTACCAATCTGTTTTTATTCGCTAATTTTAGTACTGACGATATGGTCGTACTCGGGCCATCAGAACAACAATTTATCAATTCTTTACTCTTAAGTAGGTATATTTACCCCTGTACTAAAATATGTTCGTGTACTGGAACAATCAACATTTTAAAAAATTCAACACTATACAAACAAACTTGCGATATTAACACGCATTTAAAAAAAATTATTATTGAAATTTATATGTTTGGTACGTCTTTGCATATCTTATTTTCCCTAATTTGTAACAATAGTCAAAGACGTAATTTGTTTTGCGACACCATTAAAAATTAATTTTGAAATACGTAATGCATGATTTGCGAATTTAAATTTTTTGCAATCCGACCATAAGCGACATGTAGTGCTACATCCAGCTTTGCTCGGTTCACCACAGGCTTAGTAAGGGCCGCCACGCACTTGAGCGACGCGAAGCGAAGCGAAGAGAAGTTTTTTCATTCTCTGTATTCTTATGGAACAGTCGCCTCGTTGCTCTGCTCTTCGCTGCTCCAAAGTGCGCGTTGGCCTTAAGTCAACGCCATAGCAGAATTCTGTAGAAACTATAATAGTTCTAATACAGGAGCAATTTAAATATGCCTCTTAAAAATATACAACTTGACATTAAATTTAATATTTAAAAAATTAATAAAATGAATGTTCAGGAGCATTATACATATATAAATAAGTCATACTGAAAAGAAGTCAATTCTAGATTACAGAATTTTACAGAAAAAAACAATTTAAGTAGTTTTTGATGAAATGGTTTTAATTTTTTTTTTGCAAAAAAATTACACCTTTTCAAAATTAATTTAGGTTTTAATTATATAATCGCGAACAGAAAATGTAAAATGCACTAAAAAAATGGTTTGAGATGACACAGCAAAGAAATGTAAACAAAAATGAAGAAATAGTTATTTGTATCACTAGTCCAGAAACTAATTTTGCGAGAACGAGTTTATTTTGACAGGCCGAGCTGAAAGCGAGGCCTGCAAATACGAAATCTCGCAAAACAGTTTCTGGGCGTGTGATACACAAGATTTTTTGTGCCGACATCTCCATAAATTCTTCGTATATTTCTCAACACTTAACAACCTAAAAAAATGATCATATATTTTCATCGGTTTTGCATTGCAAGTTTAAATATAATTACTTACATTTGAGCTTAAAATGCGTAATTATTTTATATTTATTGAAAATATATCAAACAAACATTAGTTAAAAGTTCTAACTTTAGGACTAATTTGTTTCGCTTGTTCTAACTAACTTCACGTGATACAATTGAGTTTCCGCTATCTGTCATATATATATATATATATATATATATATATATATATATATATATATATATATATATATATATATATATATATATATATATATATATATATGACAGATAGCGGAAACTCAATTGTATCACGTGAAGTTAGTTAGAACAAGCGAAACAAATTAGTCCTAAAGTTAGAACTTTTAATTAATCTATACGAGATGACAGCAATGACCGCATATTATTATTTTTTTGACAAAATTTAGTTATTTAAGTTACAATAATTAAAGATTTAGCCCTAAAATTTGTATACATTTTGCTAATTCTTGTGTTGAAAATAATCTTAAATTGACATATTACCAGAACAGTAATGCCAACTCCTTTTGCTGGCCTCGGTCAGCAACAGCGCATTTCTGGACGATTTTAAGGTCTGTAATACTAGTCAAATTGGACGGAGGTACGAAAATTATATTTCTTACAGTTGTGGACGTTGTGGGTCACTTGTTCATTTCTTAATAATCTTTCTAGGTATGCATTAGTACAGTTTCCTTATGTCCTCAATTTTTTTTCTATGTTAATATGAATTTTCCTTTTGTTGATTTAGGAGGGCTTAAATGCATGAAGTTAGGATCATTTTCATAAGGAATAGATAGACTTCGAGGAAATTATATCTTGTTCTTTTGCCCAATTTAGTACTTTTTATTAATTTATTTCAATCAAAAGTAATTTTTTAAATGCAATTTGAACTATCTTGAGGTCGCCTATTTATTATAACTAACGTCGCCAATGTCTTCTAATCATCTATTATACTTTCAATTAAATTCAGTTTTGGTTTTGTAAAATTTAAAATGGATTAGAGTTGTTGGCTAGTCAAAACAGAAAGCATTTTGAGAAAGGACGTACAGAATTTTTTTTAAAACAAAACTGTTAAAGTTAAATAATAGTTTTTCCGAGAAACTGGTTAACCTTTTCAAGACAGATTTTTATTTATAATATATTTATTATTATGCAAAAACGATATTATCTATTATAATAGACCATACGACTATATCAAAGATGATTACTTTTTAATTTTTTTTATTTCAATATTTTTTCTGGGACATTATATCCTATTACGTACAAGGCTACATAGAAATCAATACAAAATTATTTTTTGATAACGTAGAGCTAGTAATTATATCACCGTTCACGTTATACAATAAAATATGATATGGTGTGAAACAATTATCGCCCAAAGGAATATTGCACATTTTACAAATTTTTACGATTTGATTTTGAGAACATTGAATGGACTAAATGCTGTTAGACTATTTTTGGCGAACATCCCAGAAGTACAGTTTCAAATTACTATAGCGCAAAAGGGGAAAACAAAAATTAAATAAAATATGAAAACGAAGATGGACAAACATTTTTAAATGATAACAAAAGTATTAAAATCTACTTAAAATAATTTTATATACATAGGAATAAAATTGGCAAATTATGATAAAAGAGGAACGATAAAAAATGAGTAGCAACACTTGTATACTCTTAATGCTTTCACGATTTAAATGTAATATAAGTTTGTTAACAACAATGAACAATAGTAATTATGAATATAAATAAAGATAATGCTTTTCAAATTTGCATTCGTATGTTTGATAAAACAGTAATAACATTCAATTGTTGACAACGTTGTTAACAAGTGAAAGGTTAGAGGGAGACCAGGCGGAAAAGAACCAACAAAGTATGTAGAAAGAAATAAATAACTACACCGCAAAGTAAAAAGTGTAAAGTTCACCAGTGTCCCAGCCAGCATGTGAATTGTTACCCATAATGACGTAATTACACCTGTTAATTTCATGAGACGTCGGTGACAACAATTAAATAAGAACAATTTGCCAAAAATATGTCATGAGTCACATTTTTAAAGACTAAAAATAAAGTTATTAATGTGCAATGCGACCTAGGACACGGCCGAAGAATGCAAATATTATTTTAAAGCATAGAACATTAAAAACATAAGGAAAGTTTCAAGTTTGAATTTAAAGCAGTCGATTGATAAAACTTTAATCGTTTACCCTTCTAAAATCTAAGATTAGAGTGTTTTCGGTGCCAAGCTTTCATTCGTTACTCATGGTCTTATCCAATTTTTCTTGGCAGAAATACAGACCTCATTGATACTTGTGGTAATATTAACTGCGGTGTTATATGTGTGAACTAGCAACAGCAACAGATGCAGGGGTGTATTATAAATCTATTTGTAAATTTGCAATGGCTAGACCGCGGCGCGATAGATTCATTATAGTTTTGAAACCAACGAAGAGGTAGATAGTAGATCTTTTTTTCTAAATAATGATTCGAATATAATTTAACATAAAGATTCTAATGGGTCGATTCTGTTCACATCTGTAAATCTTACAGATCTGTAAATTTGTAAATAATGAACAAAATCGCAACGAAAACTTCACTCTTATGTATAATTTTATATTAATCAACAAAAATAGATGCGTGTTTGTCAGGTTTTTACAGATTTACAGATCTGTAAGACTTACAGATGTGAACAGAATCGACCCATAAGTTCTGATATTCTTGACGATATTCTACAACTATTATAAATGTGAGAAAACAATTTAAGGTCTAGAAGTCTTATTTTAAAAATTCTAGTAACTTAAATATTAATTAGTCTACATAAGGAATAGGCAACATCCGATCCGCAAATATTTCAAATCAGGCCCGCTACTCGTTTCAAAATACATTACGTATTATTATTGGCTCGCCAAATTATTTAATAATCCCATACATTGTAGAATATATAGCATTGGAAATTAAATAGTGCAACATCAAAAACGTTTATAACATTGTTCACTTATCCCCGATACTTAAAGATGACATAATTTTGTAAGTGTCGTATAGTATTAATTCAGTAACGGTATTGTATGAATAAGAGTCATACCTACTCGTCATACACATTTTGAAAATAATGTAATAAAATAAAAAGTAAGTATAAATAAAAGCATTTTTTAGAGAAAATAAATGCTATCATTTTGTCTGGACCCTTGTACTAATGTTCTATACTATTATAATATTACTATTGATCAGTATGGGCACCTATTGAAAAAGATTTTCAATGATTTTCTGATTTAGGAAAAATATAAATAGCAAGAACAATTAATTGGTTATTTGCACAGTCCAACCCTCGCATAGACCATAACATCGCACCAACACAAAAAAATGATTATGTGTATTCTAGTGAGCCTGGCCATAACGGAGTCTAGCGCCTCGCAACGACCCTAGGTATAGTACACGCATAGATATTGTAGCTACCTCATGCTGTATGTCATGCTGTGAGCCGAAAAATTAACTAATTTGCAAAGGATAAACAAAGAAAGTACATGTACAAAAACAGAGATATATTCAGTTTATTCACTTCTTGAATATTTATTACTTACGACTAATAATGTCATATAAATCTGAAAGTATTCTAAATAATAACCATTGAAACAAATTATAAACCATCGTAATTGATCCAATCGCAAATGTATATACAATTATATTCCTAAATAATTACTACTTAAAATTACTGTAGTTTTTCCTTGAACATAAATATTTAGTAAATAATAGAAAATAAGATCAAGTTCAAATTTAATTTCACATCATTAGAATTATATATGGAGATTAGCGTTAAATACGGGCCAGTACGCTAGGTAGGAAGACTACACAGATCTGTACTTACCGTCGAATAGTAACTTCCACGCCCCTAACTACAATATCTATGCGTCTACCATAAAGCCGGGACCACACATTCGGTATTCGCCGATTGCCGAATATTCGTCTTTCACCGAGAATGTTCGTCAATTGGCGAGCATACGTCTTTAGACGTGCGAAGTATGCCGAACGGGTTCTATACAACTATATAGGTAAATATTCGTTCACTTTGACTCGACTCGAAAAACCGACACGAAGCGGAGTACAGACGAGCATCGAATATTCGCGGTGAGCAGTTCTTTCACACATTCGATATTTAGCGAATGTTTGCTTGGGATTCGCCGAATGTGTAGTCCCGGCTTAATACCGCTCACTATTTCTTAGGTTCGCACCAATATATTTTTAATATTATCAGTAATTTTTTTCAAATAAACAATCAAATAACATTAAAAGAATAAACATTGAACCTTTTCAATAACCAAACTAATTGTATGTGACAGCAAATATTTTTCCCCACCGTTCATCGAAGATTAAAAACTCAACAAGCATAACCTCTTGATGTGACTAAGAATTGGGAAGGGGGGAAGAAGTCTTTTCACTTTGGTCTCAGTTTATCTCACTTCAGTTAAGACAAAAATAATGGTCAAAATTAGTGAGACAACTAAAGTGAGCTAAGACGAACTGAAATATCATGTAAAAAGAACGCGACTAATGACTTCCTGTTTTTCGGTAGTTTTTTTTTTATTAAATATAATAAATATGAATTAAATATTTATTCACCATGTGAGAATGATGACGAAAACATTTTCTAATCAGTGCATACCTAAGAAAATTCTAGGTGCGATGCGTCGTTGAGGACACTAGTAGTACAAGGCTAGGTGCGATGCTTTTTGAGCTATGGCTGGTGTTAAAGTTGGTGCAAGAGTTGTGGCCTAGGATCGGTGCGCCGCTGAGGCCCCGGCATTAGCGTCAGTTCGGTTAGGTTACCTTAGATAAAATAGCATTTATAGGGTAATAAACAAATTTTAACAAACCTAGTTAAAGAATCAATAATTTTTACCTGTTTTTTATTTAAATTGTAGTTTAATTATACGAATAATTTGTACTCGAATTTGTATCAAAATTACTCGATTTCTGTAATATTAATAAGATATATAATTAAATAATTTTAAAAAATATTCAAAAGTGAGGTTAAAATCACCCCTGCCCTCCGCTTATGACGTTAATTACGAACTTTACTTGTAAAAAGAGATTTTGTTACAAACCTAACCTCATAAGCATTCATATAATGTAAAAGCTCGCTTCATAATACCGTTGTTATTATAACAGAGCATTTGTAATATAGACCATTATCATTTAGAAGTTCCTCATTATCAATACGTTCCAGCGCTTTCAGTTTCATTTCAAGTTCCTTTTCCGCTTGTTCATAATTTAAATATGAAAAAAATATGCAAACGAAGTAACTACGGTCTATAACAAACAATAACTAAATACCTTTCAAAACTATGATTGGCAGACCTCTTTTTATATTTATACTTTACTTTCTGGACCAACTAATGTGTTGTCTATAAATACAGTACATTTTCCTTTTTTGTAGATTGTGTAACAGCTAATAATTGTCGGAAAAAATTGCCGGTTAAAGCGGAGCCCGAGACCGGATACAACAAAGTGTACTGTACTTGAAAAAAGTGCTGTAATTTCAAAACGTTAATTAATCAATTAATTTTATTTTCATTAGTTAGTTTATGAGCAAATAGACAATTATTCGTTTCAGCAATATATATGAAATAGACACTTATTCATTTACGTAATGAATGTGTAAAGTCTCAATAACGTGCAATGATACAAAAAAAATATCACAAAAATAATGACTTACCGACACCATTCATGAACCAGACAGAAGATAATTTGAAATAGGAACAATCACTCACCTATAAAAGAAAATTAAATTAGAATAACATGTAAATTCAGTTGCATTAACAATTTCATAATACCAAACTACATATTATTTAAATAGAACTATATTAACCTAAAATTGATTGTGCGTTATTTATTTACATTTATAACATATCTCTTATGTTCAATACTATCGTTTTATTATCTATTAATGTCAGGCATGTCAATATGACATATTATAATTGCCTGCCGTATAAAAATGCGTGTGAAAGTAACAGTACTGCATTTATTGCAATGTTCCCTATCTAATTCATTCGGCCCTGCAAGTTGGCAAACCTGGTGCCAACACTAATTTGCTGTAAAGTTGGCAACGTTCGGTTTACCGCACAGCCGGCTACGAACCGATCCCGTAAATAACCAAAGATAAATGAATCAAGAACTGTCTTATTTGGCGGGTTTTTATTTTACTTTGCAATACACATGAAGTCGATTTACGATATTAATTCACTGAACAGTTATAATGTTCAATACACACGTAATCTTTGTTGTAGTTTATTTAGTTTAAATTAGAAATGACTTAACACTTAACAGAGCAATAAAACCAATTTATTAATTGATTTCAATTACTGCCTGCAATTATTTGATTAGGTTTTTATTAGTAATAATTCTATATGTACTAGTGATTTTATAGCGTCGTGTTCACTAACAAAAACATAAATTACGAAAAGTTTTACCGGAAGAGAGAGGATTTTTATTCTTTCCAAATATATCTCAAATACATACTGAATGTAATTTATTACTACACTTTCTAAAACTAATTTCCAATATGCGAAATAGATCTTATCGTATACATACGACAGTTTACTTAATACATAATTGAATGAATATGTTGTTGATGATTGTAACAGAACATGATCATATAACTGCATTTTACTATAAAAAAAAATACCAATCAATAAATTTTACATTCTTTATAAATTGTAATTAAATATAGAACAAAATGAAATGGTTTTTTAATTAATATTTTCCATATCACTGTAGTTCATTTGTTCAGTTTTTATTATTTTTAGAAATGAAATTTTAGTCGAGTCAATGAAGCGGGAATATCCTTAAAACTTCCAAACCCACTAAAACAGATCCGATTTTAATGATTTATTTTCTTAAATGTATATTATATTCAATTATTCAAAATCAGAAACATTTCAGCTGGGGCGCTCAATTATTTATACACATGTCCGGATTTCGAAAGCCACTATTGGGATCTCGGGAACTATAAGAGATACGACTTCAGTTATATGGGACATGCGGTGAATCATCAGGGAATTAAAACAACCCTGTCCTGTCAACATCTATTGGTTTGTAAAATTAAAACTTACTTTAAATATTAAGAAGAGCTAATTGAAGCAATAAAAAGCATCTATACGGCAACAAACAACAAAGTCCGTACATCAAATAGATTATCAAAAGCTTTTACGAACAAAGATGGAGTGAGGCAAGGAAGCGTTTTAAGCCCATTACTGTTCATATGTGCTCTAGATGTAGTCATCAAAGAATGTGAATCAAAAATGTCAAAATTCGTAGTGGGTTACAGAAATCTACAGCCAATCCATCTACAAACTTGCGCTTTTGCCGATGATATAATACTTTTTGCAAACTCCGAGAAGAACTTAACAAAGAACTTGAAAATCTGGCATGAAGCACTTGTCGCGCATAACTTAGTTATCAATCTAGATAAATCGAAAAGCATGGTAATCAGTAACAAAGCTTCAGAAGTCAAAGTCGAACAAGTCAACTCATTTAAATATCTAGGCAGCACAATGAACAGCAAAGGTACAACTGATGACGAATTAAATAATAGAATACAAGCGGCTAATAGAATATACTATGCCCTCCAAAAAAAGTTTCTAGGCCATAAAGAAATAACTAAAACTAAGATCTCAGTATTTAAGTCAATCACAGTAGTGAAAACTGGGTGCTCACTGAAAAACAATATAAAAGACTCCAAGCAGTAGAAATGAGGTATTTAAGAAAAACACTAAGAATTAATATAATGGAAAAGAGAAGAAACGAGGATATTAAGAAGCTAGCAGGGGTTAAACCAGTAAAACAACTAATGGAAGAAAAGAAACTGAGTTGGTTAGGCCATTTAACAAATTTAGTAGGGAAAAACAGAAGAGGAAGACCCACCTGGAATAGTTCGCTAAAGAAGAAGGTAGGTACTTTACAAAGTACTTTAAAGTACTTAGAAAGTACTATGTACTTTTCCCAAAAAAATGTTCAAAATACTAGTACTTTACTTCAAAAGTACATTTGAGTATTGAATACTTTTACTCGTTACTCGAGTATTTTTATTTGGTACTTTGCCCAGCTCTGGTCCTAACAAATAGCGCTAATTTTTGCTAGGCCAGCAATATCCCGATGGCTGAACACGAACATTATACGGCATTTTTATTAAAAATGACAACTATAATACATTTACTCGTAATGGTTCAATCTGTATATTGAATTTATGAGACAGTCCACATCCGTTGTTTTGCAGTTTGATGATTCAACTTAAAGTAATTTCCTTGTCATTACTCCGTCCATTCCAACCCTTTTCTGTTTCCTGTCAACCCCTATCATTTCAACCTGTTGATCATCTACCAATCACTCAACTGTTTTCCCGCGTTGTTTTATTTCTTGTTTGTTTACTTTCATTCTAGTGGTGAATCACCAGGCCGATTGCAGCCATGCCATAACGAACACCTGTGCGGTGTGTCTGACTCTGACTGACGCTTATGAAGCGCATATAAGCGACACAATGAGAGGATGGACATGGGACGGTACTTGACTACAATGAAAATGAAGGTGTTCAACTTACAGCGGAAAGAAGAAAGAAAGATTATGTTGATGTATGTAATAACTATCTTGGAAGATAGAATTGATTATTAAGTACAGTGATTCTTAACCTATACCAACCGTATTTTTATTTCATTTGTTTTCACGAATATTATCTACATATAAATATGCGTAATCTTATTTACAAAGGAATAGATGTCTGAAATTCTCTTATTTAAGCAAATTCACTTCTCTTGACTTTATATATTTTGCAATATTTATTATTTTTTTCAAAGGAATTTTATGGGTCCGGTTGTATTTATGTATTTCTAATTTTCAAAACGCACAAGTGTGGCTCCTGCTAACTCTCTGCACGATAGCTTTGGGACGCCGGGTAAACACCCTGAACGGTATGGTATGACTAGCGAATGAAAGTTGACGTTTATATTATTTTATGTGGTTTCTTTTGAATCCCTAGAGAATAATAAAATTGTACGAAATATTCAAGTATGAAATTTAAATACTGGGCTAGGAAAGCACAGAAATACATTACTATATCTGGCTGAAAGTAGATGGACGACTAGGGCAACTGAATATCAAAACATGGTGCGTTTAAAATATTTTTAACATTTTTCGTTTATGTTGATTTAAACAAAATATTTTGATCTTTAAACAATTCTATGAAATAGGATTATTTCCTCAAATAGTAATTCCGAGTCGAGGGTTGCTTACACCTGAGACGAACGAACTACAATTTGCGGTATTAAATTATTTAAATACATCCCTGAATTCTGTTCCTAAGGTCATTTTCAATTATTGAAAAAAATTCAATTGAAATTTGATTTTTTTAGTTATTTTTTAGTAGACTATGTATGAAAAACAATTGAGCAAAAATTAAAACGAAACACATATTTGTCAATAACTTTATAAATAGTGTTTTATTTGATTTCCATCCTAAATAATTCAAATTCACAAATAGCAGTTTTGTTTAGCTTACCAAAAAATAACTAAAAAATTCAAATTTATTTAAATTTCAATAGACCTTTTCAATTTAACGGCTATCTCTTTTTATCACTGCAAATAGTAAGTAAAATGGCACCAACAATTGCCAGTTGGGCTGTCAAACGAAACGACATAAATATTGCAGTCATTAAAATACCTGCATTTTCGGTGAAAATTTGCATCGTTAGACATTTTAACTCCAATAAAAGATTTGTAACTTTTTCTGAGAAGTTTTTTAAAATTGACAAAGATTTTTCTCACGTTTTACGTCAAAAATTTTTAGAAACAAACCTCATAGATCTCAATTGTTCTTACTATGCGCAGATCTCTTTAAATTGAAAAGGTCTATTGGATTTTTCTCAATATTTTTATTATGTAAGGATATAAAACTAATACATGGTTGAATTTAAAAAATACGCTTTCGAATAGGCATAAAAAATAGTATAATCCCATTAGAAAAAATATGACTTTGTGATGTAACTAAAGAACCACTGGTTTAAAAAAATATTATCTTCTCTAATGGGATTTCCACCTTGATCTCCTACAACTTTGTTCTATAGTATTTTTTGTAAGTATAATAATAAAGTAAATAATGGCGGTGGTCGGTTTTGGTGTTACACCCTTTAACGATGGAACGGATAATCGAAAGACCGGTCGAATTTGTGTTTATATTTTACTCTTGCAAGTTACAATGTGTTGTAACATTATTCATTACCGAGCAATCTTTCTGTCATGTATCTATAAGAAATTAAAATGTTCCGCCGTATTCAAATAACTGGATTTGTAAAATTTTATGTATGTATGTAAATTAAAATATTTTTTTCAAAAATTTGCTAAAATATTTGTTTAATTTTTAATGTTTATAGCAACATTGACATTCAATTATTTTAGAAAATAAGAACATTAAATTCAATAAAATCGAAAAATAAAATTTAAAAAAGCCAAAACGTTTTATTTAACCTAATTTTGAATTAAACGTAATTAAAAATTTCTATATTTAATTACTACCTATTATACGGAAATATCTGAGAATTTTTTATGCGCTACGTAAATAGTGCTAGACAAAACATTTCATGTGCAATATGTCATAAATTTTAAAAATCGTAAATTTATAAATATTTTGAAGTGCTGCCGCTATAAAACAATTATTTATATTTTGCTCTCAAACAAAATCCAATAAAACGTTGTTTTGCAAGTTCGATAAGACCGTATCGATGTCGCAGTCACAATTAGTGTAAACTAGCGATTATTCAGTCGATATCACGAGTAGGAAACGTAAACCGATGAGAAAAACGGTTCGACGCGAAATACAAGCCCGTCGACAAACGTAATTTACTCAATCCAAGAATCCACTACATATAGTGACAACAAAGCTCTAATTTCCGGTTTGCTTTCGGACACTATAATTGAGCGAACATAGAACTCACTATAGTAAATTACCATTCGACAAAAGAACAAGTCACATTCATATATTACTAATTACTTTCTGTTTACTGTCTTCAAAATATCCTGAATTTCCATTTTAAGCGTGTCTATTATCTTTTAACAAGAACTGTTTGTTTTTGATTTTGGAATTATCACAGAAATATGTATGTATATGTATATATATACACCCCATAAGGGTGTCGAGGTTCCTTCTTTTCTTCACGTATCTTCTATAAACTTTTTCCATTTTTTTCTGTCAGCTGCTATTTTCTTTGCTTCTGCTTGTGTGATGTTCTTCTTTTTCAATATCTCTTCTATGGAGTCATCCCATGTCTTTTGTGGTCTGCCTCTACTTCTTTTCCCGGTAGTTCTTGTTTCCCAAATTTCTTTGCAAGGCGTTTGTTTTGCCATTCTGGTAATGTGCCCGTACCATTGTAGTTGCTTTTCTTCTATGTTAGTTGTAATTGGTTTTATATCCAGCTCTTGTCTTATTTTTCATTCCTTATTTTGTCTTTCTTTGTCACTCCTCTTACTCTTCTTAAAAATTTCATTTCCGTGGCCTGTATTTTACTGAGATGTCTTTTATTGAGAACCCATGTTTCACAACCATATAGTAGTATAGGTTGGAAGATGGTTTTGTACACCGTCATTTTTGTGTGTCTATTTATTATTTTGTTATTAATAATTACAGTATTCAATGCGTAATATGTTTTCATTGCTGTTTGTATTCTGTTGTTTACTTCTTCCTCTATACTGTTTTTAGCCTGTATGATGCTACTGAGATATTTGAATTGGTTTACCTGTTCTATTTTTGAATTGTTATTTGTATGTCTTTGATGTTCTTTCCTGCTACCATAACCTTGGTTTTTTCAATATTTATTTCCATATTGAATTTTCTCATTTCTTCCGTCCAAATATTAATGTTTTCTTGTAAATCTTGCTCAATTTTTGCAAATATGGCCATGTCCTCCGCGAAAGCACATTCAGTTATATTAGTTGTTTTTAAGTTTAAATTTCGAATATTTGTTCTTCTCACTCTGCATTTAGTCTTTTTTATAACTTCGTCTAACATTACTATAAAAAGCAATGGACTAAAGAAATATATTTACATATCAATAATTTGTTCAAACCAAAAGAAAAATAAAAAATATATTTGTCTGGTGTATATCTATCTCTGGTCGCGAATCTGGAGAACCGAGTTCGATCCCGACCGACGCCAAATATTTCGAATTTTAAATGGCATAAAATTGACCTCTGTGGTGCACTCTCCAAGCCAACAATGAGTGCCCGTGAGGTGACTCCTGGTAAACGCCCTCACGGTACAAATATGTCAGCATCATTACCGAAATCTGTGTACAAAGCACATTGGCACACCCAGCAATGGGTAAAATGCCGTGATGATATATTTATTTATTCTTATTTATTTATACCTATCAAAAGCGTAGATCGTGCTAGAGTACTGTAGTATTTACACCTCTTATGTTAAAAACAGTATTGCAAACAATGTAACTGAAAATTAATAAAAACACAATTTTCCATTTTTATGACATAAATCCCAGGACTGTGGTATAGATTAGGCATAAATCGAAATCTCAGTCAAACAGCATTTATTCAAAACCGTTCTACTGTCGGTTAGTAAAGAGATATGATCTGTGATTTCGAATAATTCGTAGCAACTGAAGAATAAGATATATCTTTTCTATACCAAACCATTTTTTAAGGAAAATCTTTCTCATACGAAACATAATGTCATCTAATGCAGAAAATTAAACCCTGTAAATCTCAAGCCGGTATGCTCATTTTTTCGGTATAAAAATATACTAATATAGAATTATTAAATTTGTTATAATCATAATCTGTACCTTGAGTGCTATTCTGCTGTCAACGTTAAAACTTAAAGGTCGTCGTTAGGGAAGTTTAGAGTTGAACTCTAAAAAATTGTATTCTAGTGTCATTTATTACCGCCCTAACGCTAGATGTCACCTCTAAACTTAAAGGTGCAAATGGGTAACTTTAAATCGTTTTAACGCTAACAAGATGGCGGACGAACATGATGAGTGCGCTGATATTCAAGATGTTACAGACGTAAATAGAGGAAGAATTAGAGTTGAACGTAAAAGAATAAATTCTTTTCAAAAATTTGATGATGAAGAATTTAGACGAAGATACAGATTGAGAAAAGAAACTGCCAATTTTGTAATTGATCTGGTTAGGGAAGACCTGGAATCCGTTTCACAACAAGAAAGAAATATTACTCCAGAATTACAATTTTTAATAGCACTAAGGTTTTTTGCGAAGTACAAAGTTGTCAAGTATTGTTTTGCTTAAAGGTTACTGTTAGTTACTGTAAGTCATTTACTGACAGTAGAATAGCATCAACTCTAAACACTAAAGATCACCTTTAGCTAGAGACCATCTCCAAGCTATTTTAACATTGACACAAGAATAGCACCCATTGCTTTTAGAAAAATATTGTATATCTAAGAACCACTTAACAATAATATCAGCTATTAAATCATTTAACACAGGCCAGTGAAGGCGGCATTGATATATTAATATGTATTTAAATAAATTAAATAATGTTAAACAATATGGATATAATTATGTTTGCATTTGTTTTAGTCTAAAACAAAATTTTATTATTGTCACTGTCCAATCTAATCTAAACTGAATGATGAATTTATGTTATAGGTATTGATGCATCTGGCAACCTGAGTTCGTATTCGGCCGAAGACAACTAGAAGAGATTATTTATCACCAAAAATAACCTATAAAATGAATTTGACAGAAAAACCTTGAGTGTCCGTTAGGTGACTCCTGCGGTAAAGGAAATAAATAGCGTCATTATCGAAGTCTTTTATATATTTACTTAAATATATTTACATGTCTTAAATTACTTGCTGAAATTTTCCGTGTGTTTTGCTAATTAATGTTGATTTCCTTTGTTCAAATGTCAGTTTGTATGCAAAGCAATCTTTAAATACTTAATTATAATGTGAATATAATTATTTATTTTAATTATAGTCTCATAACAGATTTTTTATCCTTTCTTCTCCTCGCTCTGAGCAAACTTTTTCGTTATCCCGTTAAAGTGTAATTGCTTCTTAAAAAGGACTGAACATTAAGCTAAATTAGTTGAACATAATTCGACTTGTTATGAAGTATGTTAACGATCTCAGATAATAGCAATTGTAAACCGAGCTTTAATAGTTGTTTAATACTAATATAAATAATGTTAATTTGATTTATTATTTTATGGCGTTCTAATCAGTATGCACATGACGAAAAAATGTTCTAAATATTTCTTAGTTTACTACTAATAAAACGCTATTATATTTAGTTTACAGTTATACTTTTAAACTGAAATATAAATTGTTTTATTTCAATGGTGATAAAATTGTTATATGTAATTTAGTTCTAAAAATAAGGTAATACTCATGCTACCCGGAAAATTTTAAGAGCATATTAGAACTCGAACGTGAATTTATCATTTTTATTTCACCAACTCGGTCTCTTATACAGAGCTCTCTAAAAGGTAATGGCAGCTATATAAAAGGGACGCAGCTAAGTCCGAGAGTTAGTTAGTAACATACGTACTTACATAGTTAAATAGTCAGGTGAGTATACAGAGGCTGTGGAGCTGAGTAGTATATACAGAGGCTGTGGGAGTTCTGTTAGTAGAGTTAAATAAATAGTATCGTTGTAAGCGTATGCAGTATAGTGTCGAGTGGTATACTGGGATAGCTGTGGATGTGAATACTCGGTAGTGTTGACGAGTATTGGGAAGCTATAGTGTACGAGGACATAGTAACAGCGAGTCGGGAAGTTACTGGTATTTTGGTATAGTTGTGGAAATGAATACTCGGTAGTGTTGACGAGTATTGGGAGCTATAGTATACGAGGACAGTAACGGCGAGTCGGGAAGTTAGTGGTGTACTGGAATAACTCTGGAAGTGAATACTCGGTAGTGTTGATGAGTATTGGGAAGCTAGAGTATATGAGGACAGTAACAACGAGTTGGAGTGAATACTTGGCATTGGTGTTGAAGAATTGCGGCATACGGACAGTTGAATGTGATATAAGTAAATAGTGAAATGAAAGTGACAAATATAGTGATATAAATATCGCGTAAACAGTCTACAAGAGCCTGCAACAGACCGGCAGTCTAAGATTGGAACGCGTAGTAAAATAAATGAACAGTTAAATAAAAGTACGAGAGTACAGTAAAATAAATACTCGCGTTAATTGTTTAAATAAATAAATAATCTTAGTGTTTAAGTAATTAAATATATTCTTAGTCTTAAATTAGTATTTAATATTTGTTTAACCATAGTAATAATATTTTTTTTATCTATTTTAATTAGTAATATTCTTTGATTTTTACACTTCACCCAAATAAATAAAAACGTTACAGTATTAAAACAAAGAATCGCAGATCCTAGTTCCTCATATCATCGCTTTACTATAGAGATTTTCTAGAAACGTAACTTGTACGTGTTTATACCGCGAGATTTCTGAGTATTAATATTGCGGAAACCTAACATAAAATATCTTAAATACCTATTTACAAATCTAGTTAGTACCTGTTGTTCTAAATAACTAATCTGATTCGAACCCGATTCGTCTGACCCCGAATGCATTAGGTCACTTATTCCATTAATGAAAGATTATACACTAATACTGAGTTAATATCGCATACATAATTTGAGCAGTATACGAGTAATTTCATTGCTAAGCCAATATTTTTTGTTTTATGCGTTGCAAATCAGAAAAATTACATATATGAGTCATAAGTCATAACTAAGCGGCGCCAAGTTCTCTCGTAAAATAACTTGAGTAATTATTTCGCTGAACCAATTTTAAAATCATAAAACTAGATTTTGATTAGAAAAAAAACCACAAACCAAGGTTCGTTTTATTGCAATTTACCGTGTAGCAATTTTAACAATTACCTTTCATATCTTTTTTATTGCTCAATCTTCTTTAGTTCTTTAGTGCAGTATTTACTTCCTAGAAGATTTCAAAGTTTTTTGATAGTTTTTAATCATCAAGATAAGATGAGGCAGTAAAAGAACATCTGCAAAGAAGAACTGAGTAGAAATAAAAGAAATGAATGTATGGTTTGTTACTCATTATTGGCAGTGGTCATTTCTTTGTGTAAATAATAGATATCACCTAGATTCGATCTCGAATTGTAAGAATCACAACTGTTCGCTTAATCTAATGTAATCCTCAACCACAAGTGACCTTAGAGTATTCATCTTTGCATCATGATCATAATATGCAAATCTTAATATGTCGCTTCACTAGTAATAGGATAATTATGTGGCTCAATGCAAGACCAACCAATGTCAACATTTCTTAATAATGCAAATGAGCAATTTAAAATCTACAAGAAACCTTCAACGGTAGCTTAATACTGCAAAATATTCATCTGATATATCAGGGATGATTGCAACAACATCAATGCAAGAACTGATACAGGGACTTTACAGCATATATTTTGGTGTATTGGAGAAGTTCAAAAAGGAAAAACAAATTTCAGACCAAAGTTTCAATAATTTCCTTATATTTTATTTAAATTCATACAAGAACCCTACACGTTCATTGGTGGACAAACGACCAATAGGAGTCCTTAGTTATGGTGTCATCGAAGAATATTCGTAAGATACTTCCAGTTTAGTTCCGATGTATGTGCCTTTTTGAATGTTTAATTGTAAGAATGCATTCTGTGTACATAAATTGTAACAATTTATAAGATCTTGCTGTAAGGGCCAGTTTTTCAATCTCTGGTTAAAATATTAGCTATGATTAAATAAACAATATTACATCGTTTTGTTGACAGCAATGATAAATCTGTCATTTGACACTTCATTTCGTTTTAATATTGTTTAATTAATCATGGTTAAAATTTTAACCAGAGATTGAAAAACTGGCCCTATAACGCCCGATATTTCAATATCCTAACAAATGTTCCTAACAACTATTCAATGAACAAATTTATTAGGTAGATTGTGTTAGTAAAATGAATTTCCTATATTATATTTAAAAGATACATTTTGAAATATGTCATGTACGTTATATAATTATTAAAGAGCTGTTCTTCGTTGTATTGTGTATTATTCCCATTTATTCCAAAAGATTATTAGGTAGATAACAAATTTCGATATTTCAATGTAAAGTTGCTAGGCAAATTGTTATTAGATACTTTTTTGGAATCTAATTGTAAAAATATAGAATAAATTAAAATAATATAACACACTGACATTTTTATCACATCCAAATATTTATAAGGTGTTTATGTATGTAATATCTTAAAAATATGGACAAAAAACGGACACGAAACTTTTCCACCGCTGAAGTTCGGTTATTCACTAATTTCGCATGACTGCATCAAAAGGACATTAAAAAACTGCTAACAACAAATTTGTATTTTAGGTTAGTACTTCTACAAGTACTCGTAAGATTTCTTTTTAGTGTTTTAGTAACTTTTTTGATCATTTTTCCTGATGTGGATTTATGTGTACCCCCTAAATCTCCAATAGTTGTATAGAAACTCCCCGTAGCTTAAAATCTTTAAGTTAGTAATAATTGGTGTAACGGCGAAATACTTGAATTTCTAAAATGACAATCTGTTACTGAATAAACAAACTATCGAATTCTTAATAAGAGCTACTTAATTTTTTGTCTGTAATATCAAATTCCTTATTTATTAAACCTGTACTAGGGAATTCAAACTATGAACTCGCGCCAAAGACAAATTCTAACTTCACTTTTCTGGTCTATATTGAAAAATCATTGTTTGTAAAAGTACCACAATTTGAAATTACCTATTTGGGGGATATTTTATATAATTTTCTATTAGTTCTAATACATATTTTACGCTAGGTTTTGACAACTGAAATCTCTGAAAAAATTCTTCATTGGTCTAAATATTTAAATTATTAGGTATATATTATATTTTCCTTCAGAGATTAATATTTTCAATAATTTCAAGTTCTTCTTCTTCCAATATATAATCAATTTCATCAAAATACATTTCCATCTTACTATATTTTTTATTTCAAATGTAAATGTGTTGACAACTGACAATGACATTCGTTTTATTAGGTAGCTAACAAATTTAGTAGCTACTAGAAGTTTCCTCTCAAATTTGTTAGCGAATAAACAATTTATAAGGTACCCAATAACTTGTTTGGACATTGAAATATGCAAATAAATGGTTGTTAGGTAAATAAAATTTATTAGGAAGTTGTTAGGAGATTGAAATACCGGGTCTATTACATGTGAAGACCGTGAAGAAGGTGCAAGCGTGCATCAAAACGTCGGTGTTGTAAGAAGAATAAATGTTTGACTGAGATTTCGAGTAATTGTTAACACCTTATTATAGTTAAATCCAATCATACTAAATTATAGAATGCATAAAGTAACTCTTTAATCATTACCTTTTATAATAAATTTACATTTATGTACTCGTAGTTACTTCCAAAATTTGAATTAGGCCGAAGGTAACTATCACTAATAATATAATTATTTATATAAATTAGCAAATAAAACTAAAAAAGTATGGATATTCAAAAACAAATTTTCTTTACGTGATTTTGTTCATGTATCTTTTAAAACATATCATTAAGCTACTTATCTTCTACCATATAATTAGCATTTGATGCTATTATATTAATTAAATATCAATTAATCACACGGAAATTAGCGATGGATAATAAATACAAGCTAAACGAAGTTTTAAATAGTAATATCAAGCTTAAAAGTGACGACAATATTTTTGGATGATGTCATTGACCTTAAAAAGTGCAAGGAATACTAATTGTGACGTCACAACAATAGAATACTAAAATTTGTTGTGAGAAGAGATATTTCTCTGAAATGCTCTGACAACTTATTTAGTATAAATTGAAAAATGTAACAACTTTATTTTTACATTTTAAATATAAAAACTTACATGTTGGCAAATAACATGCAACACAAAAACATTGATTTTGTTTTTTTTCTAATGTTTGAGCAATCTGAGTTGCATGTTTAAAATTTTGTTGAAATATATTCGGAATATTTCACACGTTTCGAAATTCTTAATCTTGATTCATTTGACATTTATTTTATATGAGATATAATACAATACGGAATAAGGTATAAGAAACACTATTCAATAAGTAGGAAATATGCCAAGCCATATTAAAGATATGGGAACTAAAATTACAAATTTTTAATAATAGGGACTATATTATCATGGCACGACAAAATAAATAATATCGAACGACAAAAAAGGGAAAGTTCACGATAAAATAGATTTGTGTGTTTGGTTAATTTTGTGCGGTAAGTTAGGTTACAAAAAAATAGCTATATAAAAGTGGCGTTCTAATTTACTATATAAAACACCTCAACCTAACCTAATGCACAAAACTCGGGCCGAGGTCAGTTTTACGTAGTTTCGAGTTTTGCGGGCGTAAATTTTGTGTTAGGTACATTATGAATTGACGCTAAACATTGACAAATGTTTTTATATAAAATTCACAAGAAATAGAAATGCTCTTAGGTGCGAATACAAAATAGATAATATTGTTATTAATAAAACAGATAATGTGAAGGATTTAGGTGTGACACTTGATACTAAATTAATATTTGATATTCACATTGGCAATATTGTTCAAAAAGCATACAAAATGTTAGATTTCTTAATTCGAGCAAGCTCTAATTTTAAACATCCCTCCACTTTAATTAAATTATATAATTCTCTCGTTAGGAGTCAATTGGAGTTTGCATCTGTATGTTGGAACCCACGCTATGCTGTTTACATAAATCGCATTGAATCTATTCAACGAAAATTCTTAAAAAAAATTAATCGGAAGTTTCCAACATACAGGCCTAAACTACTATCGTTAGAAAACAGAAGAAAATTAAGTGACCTCACATTTTTACATAAACTTTTTAATAACACCGTCGATTCACCAATTTTACTATCGTCTTTTTGCCTTAGAGTACCTAATTACGGTACTAGAATAAATAGCTTTTTACCTTCCGTCACCTTTAGGTAAGGAAGGTATTGTCTTTGGTCAAAAAATTCAGTGGTGAGTTTTTGATGAATAAGCACGTTTTAGGGTCCCTAGAATACGATTTTACTATTTTTACGATGATGTCTGTATGTGTGCGTGTGTGTGTATGTATGTATGTGTGTCCGTGTGTGTGTGTGTGTGTGTAACAAAATTTTCGTCTACGATAACTTCCATACTACAATTCTAAAAATTATAATTCTTTCGTATTTCTCTTCGTTACATCCATGCGAAGAGCTGATTAGATTTTGGTTAGAATTGGACAACCGGAAGTACCCTCATTTGAAGATTTTAACAGTTTTTCTTGAAAAAACTATGTTAAATATCATTTTTTCACATTTAATGTTATTATAAATATTAAAGAATATTTTATTTTCTATACGATTTGACTGCATTTTATACCTAATATTAAATGCATATATAGTTAAAAAATTATAAAGAAATTAAATTTCATAAAGTAGCCATAGCTGTGGAAACAGCTACTATATTAAGAAAATTTTGATTGAAAGATGTCAGTGTCAAGTGAAATTGACATAGTGTGTTTGTCTTATAATTTTATTGGAAATAGGTATAGGATCTTTTGCTTTCTGTATGGAATTTGTATAAAATACATACAACTGCTTTAAGGTAATGTACAAGAAATAATAATAATAATAAATCTTTTATTTCTGCAGATACATTACACTGTATATAGAAAACGTCACAAAATAATAATTTTCTGTATGAAATTTGCATAAAATACATGCATCTGCCGGAAGGTAATGTACAAGAAATAGAATACTTAATTTAGCAAGGAACTTTCCGTATGAAATTTGTACAAAATACATAGAACTGACGGAAGGTAATGTGCTGGCCACATCAGATTTTTTACTTACTGTCATTATCGCACAAACTCTATCCTAAATTCTCCTGTTATAAGATTGTCACACTTGTACAACGGCAACAAAATGCCAGATCTGTTCTGTACTAGTTTACCGCAGTTTAAGCGCCTTCTTAGATTTTCTTAACTTAAAATGTTTGTATTTATATATGTATTTACTATCACTATACTATTTATTTTCTACAAAAATCTTATAATCACGGTACTGTTATTGTTTATTTCCTATAATTGAATTTTTTCTGTAATTTTTTTTGTATATAATGCTAGATCTTCTTTATTATTGGGATTTA
Organism: Harpalus rubripes; assembly: GCA_963082715.1. Classification (NCBI taxonomy): domain Eukaryota; kingdom Metazoa; phylum Arthropoda; class Insecta; order Coleoptera; family Carabidae; genus Harpalus; species Harpalus rubripes. Next base: position 23,643,265 of record OY720453.1, on the reverse strand, counting down.
TTCCTGTTAAGAAGCCAAACTTCAAATAAATAAATAAATAAATAAATAAATAATGTTAAAGTACGTAGAAAAATCAGAGCATCACTTTCAACTACTTTTCCCATTAATTGGATGTGGAAAAGAATGGGATATAAAAGGTTTTATTCAATTCTGAAGTTTTCTGCAGCTTTATAATATATAAATAAATATATTATCATGGCATATTACCCATTGCTGGGTGTGCCAATCTGCTTTGTACACAGGTATCGGTAATGATGAAATATTTGCACCATGCGGGCGCTTACCAGGCGTCACCTCACAGACACTCATTCGCGACCTGACACTCAGGCACGCGGCCACGAGACCTTATAATAATTAATATTTAATTAATTTTCATAATAAAAGCATAATTTTGATTAATTTGTGACATTTCAAATTTTGACCTTGCACTTCTTAATAAATAGGTAGGTATTGTTTATACCTATACCCAAATAACGTAAAGTAGGTATATTAACAAAACGTAGCTATTAATAAGAAAAATAATAAAATGTATCTAAACTCTGATATATTAAAACTACTATTAATATTATAATACGTACTGATGTAACACCAATCGTATTCCCTAAATTGCTTCATTACTTTGTTTCGCTTCAGTTTCTTCCTTTTTTTCAGTTTTACGAAAAGATATTCCATAAGATAAGTTCAAAACTCTGAGAAATCGACAAAATACTAATATTATTTTTTTATTACAAGTATAATTTCTCTAAATTTGATTGAATTATGGGTTTGATCCAACCAACATTTCGTGTGAAATGGCGCGAAAAAATGTATGTATGAAATATAACAAAAAAATATAATAATTACCGCAAAATAACCAATAAAAACCGTCCATTAATATTCAAACTGTCTGCATCAAACCCAGACATTTCATTCAAAAAACTGCGAAAGATATCGCGTGCCGCCAACTGTTTTTCTTTCTTTTGTCCAATTTCCAAAGCGTGCGAATCCGGCACTGGTGAAGAAGCGATAATCAACTGTGTAGCGAGAGCGAGAGAAGAATCGCCACGGCTACTCGCTACAGCTACTTCGCTGTTCGCTACTTGAGTAGCCGGCGGCGAGAACGGTCGCCCAACGGTTTCCAAGCTACGACCCAAGAAGATGCAACACTGGATGAGAATAATTAAATGATTACCTCGCCGATCAGAGAGGTGATTGGTGTGTAACACGACAGGGAGATCATTTAAGAATATACAATAATGTCAGGTAGAGTATTTTATGAAATGATGACTAATAATATGTATAACGTTCTTTCGTTCAATGATATTATTTAATATAATTAAACTTTGATTCTAAAACAAGAAATTGTATGTTCATATCCGGTACTCGAGGGTATCCATTAATATAATATCACTGTTTCATTCAACGTAGCTCTGTCTGCCGGCGATTCAGAAATCACTATAAGCAGTGTTAAATATTCATTCTCCGTTTACGCATTTTCAATTATTTTTACAATTTCCTCAAAAGTTAATTTAATACAACTTTAAAGATAAATGTGGCAGCTATATTCATGATTAGCAAGTAGTAATCTAATCAAATAATACTTTTGTTTACAAAAATGTCATTCAATAGTTTCATTCCAAAACACCAAATCTATTTCAAAAAAATCTGTTTTTGAAGAAAACGGAATCTACCGTAATTTTAAGTCTCTTCAGAAGCAATGAGCCAATTTATTTATTTACTTATTATTCATGTGGGTCACGGGCTAACACGTGATTACTTTTATGTTTAGCCCTCTGTTTAGCCAATCCTGGCTACATCTGCCACTTTGAATGTCAAAGACGTCAAAAAGATCAGTCACATAATGTAAAATTTTGTCGTTTTAATTATTAAATAGACATAAATTTGAAATTGGATATCATTATTCTTCGTGGCCGCGTGTCTGAGTGTCAGGTCGCGAATCTGGAGAACAGGGTTCGATCCCGACCGACGCCAAATATTTAGATTTTTAAATGGCACCAAATTTATCCCTGTGATGTACTCTTCACGCCAGCAATGAGTGCCCGTGAGGTGACGACTGGTAAACGCCCGCACGGTCCAAATATTTCATCATTACCGATATCTGTACAAAGCAGATTGGCACACCCAGCAATGGGTAATAAGCTGTGATGATATATTTATTTGTTAATTTATTTATTATTCTTTACGGTGTTTAAATAATCTTTATTTAAAATATTAAATTCAACAAAGCGATCGTTGTAATGACTATACAACTCATCGGAAAATAGACCAATCAGATAGCTCAATTTTTCTTAGTTACGCTGTATAACATCGGTTATATGCGCTGCTAATTTGTGTTTCACGAAACACAACCCTTGGCGTTTTTGGGTCACAAACAAATGAATCAATTGTAATCATATCATCCATGGACATAAATAAACAAGTAATATTTTTGACATTTCGTAAAAATATAGTTGGTTGATTCGTTGTATAGTCTTAACATATACAACTTCAGTGAAAATCATCTGAATATACAGTTACCTTAAAACACAACTCCACCTACGGTGGCGTTGTGTTTCCTAGGCAACTTATCTCGTCCTCTCAACTGTATATTATAGCGTTTTCCATTTATATATTTAGTTTTGCACTTCGTGCTTGCAATGACGTCATGCCCGGCACTAGTTGTTGTTATAACTCATGCGTAGGGTATTTTAAATGACACGTGATGCAAAAGTCCAGTGCAAGTTTATTAGCTGTCACTTTCAACACAGAGGTTATACAGCTTTGGATATCACAACAAAACATTCGTTTCCAATAATTATTTTATTATTAACAAACTTATATCCATTGTACTTACACAGACACTTTTTATAACTCAACATATATGAATTTGACAGGCTGCACTGGCAAGAACTGACGATCGTAGTAAGTGCAAGAAAGTGCGCACTGATTAAGGTTCAGTTCTCTCGAAAAGTATAAATGGAACACGTAAAACTCAGTTAGTGCACACTGATAATATAAATGGAAAACGATTAATGCACTCAGTGCAAAAAAGTGTCCACTAAATAGATAAATGGAAAATGCTATTAGATTATTTTCGAACCTCTTGTTGTATAACTACTGAAAATTACTTCGATTGCGCAACAATCGCAATTCAATAATAAAAGTGTCACCTTTGGTGGCCTCTCCTCGACAACTTTAAGTGACTGTGCCCTTAGCGGTACAAATAAATTGTATCCAAATCTGCGAATGAAAGTAAATTAACTCATTCAGAAATGGATAGTATGTTTATTTTTATTACACATACGTAATATGAAAAAAGTTGTGCCAATCTCGAAGCCAAGTTAAATCTATGAATAATCTTCTTTCTTATCATCTTGATTGAATATGCTGTTATTATAAAAGTTGTTTCGCCATTTTTACATCGCAGTGTAGTAATTATATGCCTACAACTTTTCGAAAAAAATCAACTACTAATTATTATTTTATTTTCAATCACTGAAAAACATCACTATTCCACTTATCCGAGAAGCAAATTTTAATAAATGTTAATATAAACATCAACTTATAACCACTAAAGATTTTCCTATTCTTCAACAACACCTCAACACCACCTTCCTGCCCACTCCATCCTTCACAGTCCAGGTGTTGATGAATGAAAGTTTTAGAATCACCTACTTCCTCGAACCGATAGGCCTGTCCGTGGCCAGCTCAGCGGCGGCGCTAGGCGGCAGCAAGCGAGGGCAGAGGAGTCATCTCAACATCCAGAGGCGAGCTCAGGCTGAAGCTGAGACGGAGCCTTTGTTCTATTTTCCCACGGTGTCCTCACACACGCAGAGCTGCGGACATCAGGTATACTCCGTTCCTCACACCGAGGAAGTGAGATGCAAAATAGTGGAAGGGGGGATAATACAAATTGAGTGATTGGAAAATAACTATATTATCCCGGTTTATTATCCATTTTGGGGTGTGCTGCTTTTATTCGCATATATCGACAACAATGATATATTTGTACCCTAGATAGCGCTTACCTTACGGGTAATCATTGCCGGCTCGAGACTTTTGAGCGCCCCTCATTTATTACATAAATTAGAAAAGAGGCGATTTGTATCCATAACTCGCGAACAATCGCAGAATCTTAATCTGAATGAATTTTTTTTTAAATATTTTGGATATTTAAAATACAGAGATTTTTTTTTCTGGGTTCTACAGAGTCGCTTTATTTTTGTGTAATACCATTAGTGATGGGTCAATTCCCGAAATTGAATGATGAGGAATTTTTTTTTTTAATTTTCCAAGTAATTTCAAATATTCCGTATAGCACCACAATATTTGTAGACGGAGTAAGAGTAGGTAACAGGTAGGCATAAGTCACAAATATGTAAAGCAAAGGTATAATATTATTTAAAATAAAATTTCAAAAAAAAAATCCAGGAAAAAAAGTCAATATATTTTTTCCTGCAAATCGTAGTTGCAGGAATTTCCGGGAATTTTCCCGGGAAAAAACAAAATTCCTTGCGGGAATTTTTTACTAGCACATCACTAAATACCATACACGTACAGGATTAGTCACGGGAGAGTTAATTTTAAAGTTCGTTTGTGTGCAACCCGAAATACAATTTACAACAGCGTCTAGCTGCTTCTATTAAAAAAATCTGATGTGGCCAGCACATTACCTTCCGTCAGTTCTATGTATTTTGTATAAATGTCATACAGAAAGTTCCTTGCAAAAGATTATATTTCTTGTACATTACCTTAAGGCAGTTGTATGTATTTTATACAAATTCCATACAGAAAGTTTCTAACAAAAGATCCTATATATCCAGTAAAATTATAACATAAACATACTGTCAATTGCACTTGACACTGACACCTTTCAATCAGAATTTTCTTAATGTAGCAGCTGTTTCCAGAGTTATAGCAAAGCTGACTAATATATATGATATTTAATTTCTTTATAATTTTTTAACTCTATGTCCATTTAATATGAAGTATAAAATGCATTCAAATCGTATAGAGAATAAATAATTCTTTAATATTTATAATAACATTAAATTTGAAAAAATGTTATTTAACATCGTTTTTTCAAGAAAAACTATTAAAATCTTCAAATGAGGGTACTTCCGGTTGACTAATTATAACCAAAATCTAATCAGCTCTTCACATGTATGTAACGAAGACGAATACGAAAGAATTATAATTTTTGGAATTGTAGTATTAGAGTTATCGCATTAGAAAAGTTTGTCACACACAGACACACACACACACACACATACATACACACACACACACACATACAGACATCATCGTAAAAATAGTAAAATCGTATTGTAGGGACCCTAAAACGTGCTTATTCATCAAAAACTCACCACCGAATTTTTTGATCAAAGACAATACCTTCCTTACCTAAAGGTGACGGAAGGTAAAAATAGAATATTTAATACACGATTGCTTTGCCTGTCTAGTAATGGTTCTCTCATTTTGGGTTGCAAAGAAACGGACTTTCAAAATAACTCTTCCGTGACTAACCCTGTATATAGGGAAAGAAAAAAATATTTCTCAGTGTAGGTATAAGTCTCGGTATAATAATTTTCGTTATTTTGCAATTCGGAAAATCCAGTTTACCTCTTTAACGCACCGTCCTAGGTAAAAAATATAAGAATCTTGTTTTGCATCAAATTTCGATACGGATCACCGTTTTCAAGAAAAATGTCAAAAACCAGAATATGTCGCCTTTTTCCAAATTGGCGAGTGGCTGTTGCATCAGTGTATTTTTCTGTACAGGATTCCGTATAAAAGCTTCTGTTGCATTTTTTTTTGTTGGGGGTATTTTTCAGTGTATTTCCTGCACAACAATGTTTTTAAATGATATAATCGCCAACGAATTTAACCTTTCTTCTTTCTTAGTATAACGTAAAAAATATAAATAGGATTTAATTAATATAAGTTTGCTACAACTGGAATTGCCAGCATTATAACTAAAGCTACACACTGGACGAGTCAATGAACTTATAATTTGATTTTTAATTATTATCTTCATGAACAGATATCTCGAGGGGGTGCATACTGCATAGTGAATCATCAACTCTGCACGTAAGTTTGTAATAACTTAAATAATTAATTGTCAACACATAACTGTCGGTGACATCCAAACTAAACAAAATCTCGCGATAGGAAAAATGATAATTAAATTATTTATATTATTTTTTTTATTTATTTTTTTATTGTTTGTCTCGTGGCCGAGTGCCTGAGTGTCTGGTCGCGAATCTGGGGAACTGGGTCCGATAACGACCGACGCCAAATATTTCGAATTTTAAATGGCACCAAATTGACCCCTGTGGTGCACTCTCCACGCCAGCAATGAGTGCCCATGAGGTGACGCCTGGTAAACGCCCGCACAGTACGAATATATCATCATCATTACCGATATCTGCGTTCAAAGCAGATTGGCACACCCAGCAATGGGTAATATGCCGTGATGATATATTTATTTATTTACTTCTTTCTAAACAGAATTTTGACTAACAAAGATAAGTTTAAATATTATTCCTGAACTATAATTTAGAAAAGTATAAAAAAAATTATTTGCTATTGTTGTTACCCTCGTTTTATCACAGAATTCTTCTCCATTAATTTTCATAGAATCTTGAATGATTCCCGTACATACAAAAAGATCTTGATCAAAATCATAAAATATCACATTTTACATTAAATCAAATGATAAGCTATAATTGTTGCAAAAAGTTGACTAACTTATAATTCTTTACAAAAAACTAATAAGCAGAACTAACAAAGCTTCAGTTAGGTTTGACACTATAACGAGTAGTAGTATATTATTCCATGAGTTCATTATGTAACCAAATAAACACATAAATAAATCAGCACTTGTTGTTTGCTGGATTTGTCACACAGATTTTATTGATAATGCACAAATGCAAAATAAATATACAAAACTTTATTCATTTACCGCTCCATTACCTTTCTTAATGTTATTTTTTCTTTTTCTGTGTTGTAAGAAAGGGAATGAAGTATAGCAATCCTTGCACGACGCAGTGTAACGTCCAGTTGATGACAAGCCTAACTCGATTTGAATTATAAGGCAGAGCTGATTACACTCCGAGTTTGAAATTGAAAATGGGAGTCATCTCTTTTGGACGTGTTCTAATACCAACAAAAGGTTGGAGTTACAGCATCTTTCTGCAGCCGTAAAGCGGTTGTATGAGCTCCTATCTAGAGTATAAAACTCCTGTACGACATACTGTACTTTAAAATGTAGCAACTGCACTTTACGATGTACTTTATAAGCGTTTTCTCCACTCGGCTGTTCGTGAAGTTGTCTAGGTAAATTGTACAAACTGTAAAGTATTTGCCGCAACAATACACCAAAGACGGAGTCATTTTAGAAAGAGCTTTACGGGAATAAAACTTCTATTTGTCGTCATACGATATTAAATTTGCACAAGCAAATCCAATAACTTCAGGAAATATTGTAAGAGGTATTTCTCTTAAAGTAGCAAATAGTTTACTTTTATAAATAGGTTCTTGTGAAGCCTAATTTGAATTTCTAACAAACTTTTACTAAGGAAATGCTCTCACAAGTATAATACTCAAAATCTATTATTAGCGTACCGAACTTACTTATATTAGCGCATATATTATCATATTACAAAAGGTTTACGTTTAATAATGTAATATAATATAATAGCAAAGTTTTATACAGTTTAAAGTTTAAGGGATACCTTTGAATAAGGTACGGGAATTTTTAAATTGATTCTACGATTAGTTCGATTTAGTATCCAATTGGTACCAATACTACCAATAGTAGGTACCCACATTTGTTTTTTACTCTCCATAGGAGTTATTCATTGTTTAATTATTTTGATATCAAATTCAAGCGAGCGCAACAATTTTCAAGAAAATTTAGTATTAAATCGTAGTATCAATTTACAAATTAGAACTTTATGCCTAAGTGCTAACTTCACGCACCTCTTTAAATAACAATTTAAAAGACAGAATTCAAATCTACTAATAACTCATTTTCGGTAAAAAAAAATGGAAGAAGGGATATTGCCAGTAGGTACATCAGGACTCTTTTAAATTACCTACAAAGTAAAAAGTGACGCAAGATTCAAATCTACTAATAACTCATTTACGCTAAAAATGACAGATGAAAAGTGTTGTCAGGTCTCTCACGATATACTGGCTACAAAACGATATTAATACGTCAACCACATGTATTTTTTAAACAATTTAAAACAAAAATTTCAAATAAATATATGGCCGATAGGCCGATACTGTCTTATACATACAGGAGTACCAATCAATCAATGATGATGACGTATTTGTACCGTGCGGGCGTTTACCAGGCGTCACCTCACGGGCACTCATTGCTAGTATGGAGAGTCCACCACACGGGTCAATTTTGTGCCATTTAAAATTCGAAATATTTGGCGTCGGTCAGGATCGAACCTGGTTCCCCAGATTCGCGACCAGATACTCAGGCACGCAACCACGAGACCCCATTGCAGATATAATTATGAAATTAAGTTTGCTAGTTCATATAAGAGCATTATTTTGTAAATTTTTCAATTTTTCTTAATGGGTTACAAAATACATAAGTACAATAATTTTAAGAATAATGTATGTACATGCTTATAACCTAACGTTATCTATCATACGGTGATTTTTACCTACTTAGCTATGAAACAAAAGACACGCGATTGTAATTATTTGCAGACAAAAGTTGCCGTGATATTTATAAGCTTACCCTGTTCAAATTGAAAGTTTTTCAGTTTTTCTAAAATTTTGAGCGCAAGATAATAAGCGAAATTAAATAGCAATAACAAAGAAGGTCTGGACCAAAAATTATTCCGAAAAAATAATTGGCGAACATGGGGAAACTACGCAGTGAAATTAAGATATAAACAGTATCGCTGAATGGGAAATCGAGTGAGAATAATCAAAGCTTCTGACGACAAGAACGAATTAAAACATCAAAATGATTTATTTAATTTTATTTTAAAGAAACTAATGATGGAAGTTCCAGTGAAAGTGGGGGAAACGACTAAGTAAATAAAATATTACTTTACATTCAGTTGTTTTCCTTCATGGCTAGACAGTTCTATTAAATAAAAATAAAATGTTGAAACTATTGGCCAGGCAGATAAAATTATCTACCCGGCTGTGACATACATATATTTTTAATACACTCGGTGTTAATAATTCTCGAATCATAAACAACGCTAACAATTTCCGGTGTTTGAAAAAACCAATCACAAAAACTTTTAACCGCGGTTATTTTACTGCAACAAACGATAAAATTAGTGTCCATTCAGGAGTCCTCAACTGCTTCAATAACTCATCTCCTTCAAAGCCACTGAACGGTATCGTAAACAACCGAATATCTTTACAAAATCCCTGCGAACAGGTAGACAGTGAACAGGTTAGGCGGCTGACAGGTAGAGAACCGTTTCCTACTATACCGTCGCGCCCATCTCGTGTATGTGAAAGAGAAAGATAGATACAGACGAAATTTATGGACCTTACAAGGTTACGGAAAGGCTATTTCATCTGTTTCTACAGATAGAAAAATTAATAGAATAGTGAAACTTAAACCTTGGACAACTTCCTGTGAAAATTCTTGGAAAAGTTAAAATTAAATATGGAAATTGTGTATTCTTTCCATGGGAAATTGTTATGAAAAAATAAAACTTGTTATCATAATGTAAAATCATACATATGCAGTATGGTGATATTTTATTTCATGGAGATTCACAAATTTGCAAGTTCGTCAATGAAGTTAACACACCCTCCAAATTTATATACTCGTCGTTCTTGTTCTTCAGACTATTACCAAAAACCAAAAGTGCAAATGTCTGAAATTGCTAAAACTGTTGCAAAATATTTATTGATTTTACTAGATCCATTGTATATGGGAAAGTATATAGTTTTTTACTTCCTTGTACGAAGTAAAGGAAGTATTGTAATCCCGAAAAATTTCGGTTTTGAGATTTCAACGGAAATATCCATTTTGACCATCCCTGAATCCATTCTGACTAATTTCGTCGTGCTGTCTGTACGTACGTACGTATGTGTGTGCGTACGTACGTACGTATCTCGCATAACTCAAAAACGGTAAGCCGTAGAAAGTTGAAATTTTGTATTTAGGACTTCTATAACATCTAGTTGTGCACCTCCCTTTTTGGTCATTACATAATTTCCAGAAATGGTACTTTATTTGAAGCCTATAATAGATTTTAATGAAAAACTATATTAAAATGTAATCCAAAACTTTTCAAATTTGGTATATAAGACTTTTATATCAATTGGAATAACATAGCAGATTTTGATTAAAACAGGCTAACCGGAAGTGATATATTACCTGAAGTTGTTAACAGTTTTTCTTGAATAAAATGGTTTCATTTTGATTTTAGAAATAATTGCTTCAAATAAGAGTTTTAGAGAATTAAATTCTGCGTCTAGCACAGCAAGTATTATTAAATTAGCCCTTTGTATAAGCGAGATATGTAAATTTAAAACTTATATACTTTTTGGTTTTTGTAATGAAGCTTGCTACGGATTAGGACAAAAAATAAAAAAATAGATGTTGCAATTTTATAATTGGGTCTATACTTCATCTTCATATTGGTCTTGTGTACAAGGAAATCGTGTGGTGTCCACATATATAAATTAAGGATTCAATTGTATTCTAAAATTAATAGCTCGTATCTAAAATATGTAAATAAATTCAAATACTTTCAGGAAGGTGTTGCATTACCTTTTTCTGTAAGTATAGCATGTAAACATTGATTCATAGTCACTATTAACCCATCCCAGTATCTATTCTTATGTAAAATAATCAAACTCACTACAAAATATAGTAGGTAATGTTCACTTATGACGAACTCCAAAAAACTGGCAAAAAAGGTTCGTTCTAAACGAAAACAATAGCACTGTTATTATACAGTTTGTACTTTTAAATTGGTTCGTTTTATCAAACAGACATTACTATAAAATTAAGCATAGCAGTTTAAAAGGAAAATAAGGACATATATTAGAGTATATTCTGAATCCTACAATGTTAATTTCAACAGGCTGTTTAAATTTATAACTAAATACACCCCATTTACTAAGTACAAGTATAAAAAAATCTGGTGATTTCAATATGTCATTGTTGTGGAAAATAATACAGAAGTATACAATTTTTTTAATTAAATGAATCAATTTTTATTACATAAAATAAAAATTCAGAAATTAGCAAAGATCAAAAGAGAGCACATTTCAATTTTTGTATCAAGTGCCCCCTATATTCAATTGCATATAAATCGATCTATTTATCTGTCTTGTTTGCAATTCGTCCCCTAGTCGCTATTTCTTTGTCTCCATTCTTCAGTTGTTCTGCCTTCGTGACGTGTTATTTTCAATAGTCGAATGTCTCGTGTCACCACCGTGCGTGTTTTGTTTCATGGCGTGTTACATGTACTTTACTTTTTCTTCAAAACAATCAGAAAAGGTTATTACCTGTGTTCTAAATTAAATTCTTAATAACTTTAGAACATATTTTATTGAAGTGCTGTTGATTGATTGCACTTGTTTTTCGATTGTGGAAATATTGTTACAGCTATTTTATCTGATAAACGTCAAATAGAAATGTTAAATCTGAAATATAGCCATGTTGTGGATTTTATGGAAATTGTTTACTGTTTTAGCAACATTTGTAATCAGTAGTAATTATAGTAATTAATTTGCATTTGTTTTGATATGTATCTTTTACTATGTCTATAAAAGTTAACACCGGTCACAAGTGGAAAAACCAATATGTATTTATTTTTAGAATTGATAAAATTGCACACATTTTTAGGAACAATAGCTATTTCTACATTAACATATCCGTTACATTAAAATAAGTAATTAAAAATTAATACTTTCAAATAAAAAACTTCTCATTTCAAAATCGGTTATTCTATAATTTTGGCAATTTTTTTCCGTACATATAAAAGCATAATAATAAGAACCCGTATTCCGAAAGTACCATTACTATAATAGCTCTTTTACCAAGTGCGCTTTTACATTATATTCTTGATGTTACAATTCGCATTTAACGAAAACGTTCCATAATAGCGAGCCAAGGTGTTAAGTCTGAAATTTTATTTTCTGGATCCATCCAAAATTGACCCTTATGGCGCACGCTCCACGCCAACAATAAGTGCCCGTGAGGCGATGCCTGGTAAACGCCCGCACGGTACAAATATGTCATCATCATTACCGATATCTGCGTACAAAGCAGATTGGTATACCCAGCAATGGGTAATATGCCGCGATGATATATTTATTTATTTATCATTTATTAAAAAAATTTAAAAAAGCAACTCTACTTGTTTTATTTTCAGTAATAATATAACAAGTGAGTGAGAATAAATTGAAAATAATTTGACAGATTTTTTGAAAACAACAAGTTTGAGAAAAATCTGGAAAATTATTTTCTTATTAATATCGAACTCTCGAATTATACGAGTATTTAATTAGATTATTTTTGATTCACAAGTATCGAACACAGGCTGTCATCCTATTGTAACGCTATCTACTGTCCTAATTAACTAGCATTTTTCATTTACATGGCTCAGTTGATAAGTCTGTTTTGACAACTAGAACACACGTTGACAATGCAAAATAAATAATCAAAAGATATAATTATTATGCTCTGTTCCATTTAAGCCATTCAGTAGATGGCACTGGCAACAGCGCAAATCTGAAGTAGCCGAAATTACATTGGGTAAACTTGTTTCTTGTGTCCAATTTCAGCCAATCAGAGAGGTCAAAACTATTCCCTATGCTCCGCAATATTGAATGGCTTAAATGGAACAAGGTATAATTATGGTATTTCTAGAAGTGCTTTCTATAATTTTTTGGTTTATTTCATGAGCAGAAATGGCACAAAATTGGTCTTTTTCGCTCATTTTACTTATGTGTGGATTACTATCTGCCATATGTCAACAAAAACAAAAGCTACAGAGATTATTCCCGGAAATAATCTTTCAGTATAATAATGACAGGATTGGTTAAAACGCAGGCACGTGACACAAACTGAAACATTTCATTGGTTGTAAGAAATGTCAAAACATAATAGTAGAAATTTTGCGTTTACCTTATTAAAATTTTGAAAATGAAGAAGGAAATAATTTTAAAAAATAAAGTCAGGTAAATACAGAAGGGAATTAATTTAGTTTTGAAGAATAAGAAACTTACACCGTTTTCGTGCTTTGCTTGATTTTTGACAAAACCTTGTTTCTCATAACTCATAAGTAACGCGACCGGATTCGAACGAACCGGAAACTTGAAAAAATTGAATTGTTGACTCTTGTGCGGGAAACGCGTCAATTATTTATTATTTATTATACGACAAGAAAACTGCTATTAGTTATATGCAACCGATCAGTGGCATATGGATGTTTATCAACTCTTCTCACTCAAGAGTTTACATACGAATCAATGTATCTTCTATACCGGGTTAATGTTTTTATATTGCTCAGTTTATGTTTACTGCTTGGTTTAATAAGACTAATATAAAAATTTGTCAGAAATATTGCGAATACGGTGTACATTTCTGGGATGTTCTAATTCCAGTTGTTCCATGTCAGAAACCTCGTAAGATGAAATGGTTGTTTTGATTACGTCTGGCCTATTGTACTGAGATTGTAACATTGCATTTAACCTTCGTAGAACTTAATGAATCCAGCTGTGCGCAATAATTAATCAAACGACCTTTTTCAAACTGACCAGCACAGTTCTAACGCCGCGTTGCGCTTTTGTATCATTCCGAACAACTATTCTGCTCGTTGCCAACGACACTATGCCATGATTTTGTACTCATTCACCAAACATACAAGATGAAATTAATTTATGTTTAAGTTTACCTAGAAGCATATATCACGGGAGCATAAATAAATATGCACTGTCAATAAATACTTGCCGCTGCTTTGGGGATAGATTCTATCTATAAATTATAGCCGTCAGATTCATAAATGATATTTCATTGCTTAAAAGGAAATAATAAAATAAGGTTTCAATTCCGCCTCCCACTGAATGCTCAGGTCGCACTACATACATACATATGTACCAACTATTATTAAAATATTTCAAAAAATGACCTTTTCCTTAATTAGTGAAATAAAAAAATTAAAATATTTACTTATTATTAAAAATTGAAAAATGTGTACTAGTATATAAATAAATAGATAAAATATCTGATGTGGCCAACACATGACCTCCCGTCAATTAAATAGCAATGAACTTAAAGTAAAGTATCACTTCCGGTTGGTCGTTGGTAAATAAAATCTAATTTGTTGTTCCAGTAAATAGAGAAGTCTGTAATACCAAATTTTGGATTATATTTTATTATGTTCTTCCTCGAAAATCTGTTAAGAGTTCCAAATTAAGTACCACTTCCGGTTTATCATATAGGTATAGTCAAAATCTAATGTTGTTTCAAATTATACGCGTGTTTTAAATACCAAATTTGAGAAGTTGTGGATAATGTTTTAATATATTTTTTCAAGAAAATCTGTTTATAGTTTCCTGTAAAGTAGTACGTCCGGTTTATCAATTTTACAAAACATCTAATATGTCGTTCTCATTAATATAAAAGTCTTAAATACTAAATTTGACAAGTTTTGGAATATATCATAATAGATTTTTCACAAAAATCTGTTCAGAGCTTCAAGTAAAGTATCACTTCCGATTTATCAATTTTACAAAAAGTTTATCATGTCATTCTTATTAATATAAAAGTCTTAAATACCAAATTTGAAAAGATTTCGATTGTATCAATATATTTTTCACGAGAATCTGTTCAGAGATTCAAGTAAAGTATCACTTCTGGTTGATTAATTTTAGCCAAAATCTAATCTGTTGTTTCCCATGATATCAAAGTCTTAAATACTAGAATTGAGAAGTTTTGGATTATATTTTAATATAATTTTTTAATAAAAACTGCTATGGGCTTCGAGTAAAGTATCATTTCCGGTCGTCCAATGGTACCCAAAATCTAATCAACTCTTTAGGTATATGAATGTAGAAAGCTTAAATACGGAAAATAGATATATTTGGAAGTTATGTTATCGTGGACGAAAAAATCGTCACACACACACGCAAGCACGCACGCACCGTAAAAATAGTAAAAATGTGTTGTGGGCACTTTAAATCGTGCTTATTTATTGAAAACTCACCATCGAATTTTTGGCACGATTACATTACCTCTCTTACCTACGGTATGACGGGAGGTAAAAATGTATCATTACTGCTTATGACCCATTTCGGGGTATGCTAATCTGTTTCTATCCGCAGATTTCAGTAAAGTAGATGAGGGCGTTTATAATTTGTTGTTTTATACTCAAAGGATCAGAAATCATTTAGACTTTAGTTGGACTCATGAAAAACTGTTTCCTTTTTGACTTATTTCGGCTACTTTAAATATATACTTACAACTTTTTATAAACTGTGAGCCGAATGACTGGTAATAATAGTTTGACCGGCATTTTAGGGGTTATCTTCTAGTCCAGATTTAGCTTCTTCCGAAACGCTGTACTTTTGGCACAATGAAAAGCAACTTCGTAAAAATTCAATGTGTATAGTAAAATCTACCTTGCAAGACATATGGAACAATACTTACAGGAAAATGTGAAGTACTTACGAATCCAATAACTAATACAATAAAAGCTGGTATTACTAATAAAGGCGAAGTAACCCAATATTAAATGGCGGAAGACTTGAATAACAAATTCAGTTTTTGTAAGTTTAAAATCTATATTATAAACTAGTCGAAAGAAATATATAGAAATTTCTCACCATTTACGTAGAATTTATAATTTGCTTGTTGAAAGTGTTAACCGGCCCAATTGGGCTCGTACGTATTATTTATAACAATAAACGGCGAATTGAAAAGTGCAACCCTGTGTGAACTCTGTAACGGTAATGACTGTCTTTACATTTTTATTTACATATTATGGGTAATATACTGTTTCTTTGTAAAAGTAATTGATAGGTGTTTCATCGTTTTATGACAATTCTTTGAGTAAAAAAGTAATTTATATACCAAGCGGAACTTTCAAAACTGTTACGAAGAGAACAACACAGGGATCACTTTAGTGCAATTTTAAAATTGGAAATAATTTTCAAGATACAATCTTTACGTCAATCTGAATCAAATCCGGGGTCGTCCGAATCACAACTGGTCACCTAACGCACACAGCCACGCGATCTCGATTATGTATATCTATCTATAGAATAATGAAGTAAAGGCTATCTATTCATTAAAACACTGCATAAAAATAATTATATCATGGTTTTTTTCTTTTTTACCCGTTTCTGAGAAAATTAACTTTCTTTTTTCAAAAATAACAAAATATATTGAGCACCTCACGGACACACATTTCTAATATAAAGAAGAAAAATGTATCATAAGGTTCATTTCAATGCTCGAAATACATCCAAATAATTTAGTCTTCGATATGACTTAAACTTTGTTTATCAGAAGCACAATCAGTCACGTAACACTCGACCCCAGCACAGTCGATCACAGACCCCAAAATATATCATAGCACTTACAACACATTATTGGATGTGCAATATAAATTACACAGATTTCAAGAAATGATAATAATAATAAGAAGTATTAAAATTTTAAAAACGTATTTTTAACATGCTTAGAAGTGGCATTATATTCAGAACAGAACAAGATTTATGACCTATTTTAATTTGAACAGGCATATACAAACACTTGAAAGATGTACATACATTTTGGTAAAGTATAAAATGAGCGAAATTTAAAAAAAAATTGTAGGTAGGACCTAATAAAAAATACTTTATAAATATAACTTAATGAGATCGAATTAATTATAACATTTTTTGTTAAAGTCAATTGTTAATTAAAAACACGTTAATAACAACTGATAAATTGTTTATCAATAAATGACAAAAAAAATTGGAAAAAAACAGATAACAATTACAAAATACATGTCTCATATTTTCTAACCTCTAAAATATTCTCGAAACTAATGACACATACTTTTATCAAATTTTATTCTAAAACTACCGTGTTTGAAAATATATTTAAAGAAAATAAAATCATCACAACCATACCTGCAAAAGGATGCCGCCAAAACATATCCGAGTTCATCCGTGTACATCCAATAAAAAAACAATTCACACTTTAACACCTGTGGTACACTCCAAAAAAACGGAAGCACTAGCACTTGCACAATAAGAAAAAGCTAAACGAAATGAACATTTAATAATTAACAAGTAATTAATAGTACGTTCTATTTACTTAGAACGATATGGTGTAAACAATTCCGCAACCGCCGTGATTTCAATTGCTCCATACGTGCTCGCAACGCACACTGATGCAGAGCATGTGTGAATGTATGGAGTGAACATATGTGCAAGCGGTAGTGTGGTAATTCGTGCGGTTTAATTAGATTCAACAGTAATTATAAATATTTTTATTATTACCAGCAAATGTTACTATCTTATGCAATATGAAGAGCTTATAGTTTTTCCTGATAACCGTACTACATTTCTAATTTCAAAGTGAAATTTTTAACCGACGACACAAAAACAATGCAAACATGCTTGTCATTTTGGAATTTAATATATTTTAGTCTTTTTGCATACAAATGTTTACAATATTTTATCTTAATTGCACGCTTATAATTTATGTATAAAATATTACTAAAATGGTAATGACCTTGCAAAGATATTCAGAAGAACAAGCAGTAATTTGAAACATTTATATTTGTGCCTATGTTCACGATAAATGTTGTAATTTCCCGCCATATTTTACACATTTAAATTATGGCCCATTTCTAAACTAATAGGAAAGAAATAAATTCAAAATTCCCCTAGTACTATCTATGCTTTTTACATTTAAACACATAATTTATATTTTGATGTTTCGTTATTCTGACATTAACTATTTTAACAAACTATTGACAAATATGTATTTTTCTGCGATTTTTATTGTTATATTATTATTAATATTTTATATGTTCTAAATATATTTCTGATTTATTTAATCTGTAAATTTAATTTTTGAATTTACTATTCTGTTAAAAAAGATAGGATTTAAATTTAAAAAAATAGGTTTGTTCATTTCGCTACGTTACGTCTATATACTTTGTATGGAGGCGGCAGTAAACCGTAGACGCAAAGTAGCGAAACGAACAGATCTAATGTCTACAGTACCGGTCGCGAGACCGTGTTCAAAAAATTAAAGTCCTGAATGAGTGTGGTGTACGCAATTTCTTAAAAACATTTTAACATTATCCTAACAAGGTGTACGTTTTTGTTTGGCTACAGCTCAACTGCTTTTACTCCTAAACCTAAATATAATCTCAATTTTGACATTTTGTGCTATTGACGTATCATTTGTTTACGATTTATTTTTGTTACTATTTTCTTTCTCTTGTATTGTCGCAGTAAATAAATAACTGCTAAGATTTAATTGCTCGGTTATTGAATTGTTGACTATGCATGTTCTAAACTTAGAAAATGTAAAAAAATTCTAATTGATTTTTCTAGTATTATAATTTAAATCCTACGTTTCATTTATGGAGATCTTAAATATCGTGCCATCAGAATTCGTTTCTTAAATATACTGAAACGTTCAGTAAAACAAATTATAGTCTTATTTTAGAAATATAAATTATAGTAACTTAATAAATAAAACAACATTTCGTTAAAGTTCTGAACATCGTTCATTTATAATAATGACTTCTGAAAGTAAATTGAAATTATACCGGAACTTACTTCTTCCTTATTAAAATAATCAATATATTATTATATATTCTATCCATTGCTGAATACAGCATTCTACATTTACAAAGATTTAATTAATTGTACTTTTTGCCGCACAAAATGTTTACTAGAAACCATCTTATAGACATGCAGAAATATTCGAGATATTTTGAAAGTGATCCACAGAGATTAACTATTGCGCGATAAAAATTGAATTGAATTAATTGGAAGTCGAATTGTTTGAATCATAACCAGTAACTAACAAACAAAATACAAAAATGTTACACAACTTTTACCCATAGCTGGGTGTACCAATCTTCTTTATTCGATTTCGATAATAATGAATTGTTTAACTTGGAAGGCATTTACCCTTACTGGCACTCGTTGCTAATGTAAAAAGGATAGAAAATAATTTGAAAATAATGGAAAATACCAAACAGTCAACTTTAATAAAATAACAAACTAACCAAAATATGTAACTATTATATTTCTACATATAAGATGAAGTGAAGAGCATTAGTTTACATTGACGTACCAAATATTACCCTTATATATTGTTAATCATATTGTTTTACTGAATGTAATAATAAGGAGTTAGACTGTACAAGTAGTAGTTATTTACATTATAAATCCGGAAAGTACAGTCTAGGCAAATTGAAGTAAGATCCCTAGACGAAAATTATTTTATCAATCTATAAAATCAAATGAGAATAGGGAATAGGGTATGTGACTATATTCGAATTTCAATATATGTATGTATATGTCTTAAAATATAAAAACCTTCAAATTATAATAATAAAAACTAAACATTAGTTTGTATGTTTGTAATAATATTGTTATTAGCAACTTAATGTTTTGGACAGGGGATATATGACGATGACGTGAGCATGGTAGGATCGTGGAAGAAGGAAGATAAACTGAGAGGAAAAGATGGTTATAGTTTGTGTCAATATAAATGCACAACGACTTCGACTTCTTAAGGTCGTCCAACCCATCACCCCGGCGTATTTCAATACCCGGCGATCAGGAGCGAATTACCAAATTTACAGCATTATTGTTGATTATTAATTTATGTACATATTTTTAATATTTGTAAACTGTAAAAAAAAAATATAAACATATTATTGAATAATAAATTGTAGTAACTTTATTGTGAAATTTAATACTTAATTTTTGCTTACTTATTTAAATTTGATAATTGGAAAAAATATTAATACCTCTCTATTCGTTTACCCTTGGAAATCTCATAAGCAAATACATGTGCATTTATCTTGACACAATCTATACAAATCAGCGTCGCTATTATGTTGTGGTAGGTTATCTTTTTCTCTCCCAGTCTATACGTCTTCTTCCACCATCCTACCATGCTTACGTCACATATCACTTCCCCAAATTTTTAATAATTATTTTCTCGTAAAGTACGAATAATTAATCGATTTAAAAAATTCGCGTATTTTATTTTTTGTCTATCATATTATGTAAAAATAAAAATTTGGTGACACCCCAATACCAATTATTATTGACAGTTAAAAATGTTGATTCAAAACTACGTACCTAGTTAGACATGTTTCGTACAAAAACATATAATTTTGTTTGTCCAAAGTATACATTAAAGCTGTGAGAATTCGACAAAACTTGGATCCGAGTACCCGGATTTCAAAATATCCGGTACCTCGGATATCCGATGATCAGATATTGAAACGGATTTAATTCGGATTTGAATCCGGATCCTGATTTGTTTACGTTTGAATGGTGCAAAATGTTTCGGGAATATCCTGTGTGACTTTAAACCGTATAGTTTAATAGGTAATATTGAATGAACATAAAATTATGAACTAGTTTAATAGAATATTGAAAATTCTGTAGTTCTATGATTTTATAATATTCATTAGAACAAATGCTGCAAAGAAAAAAGGATTAAGGTCAAATTTAAGAAATAATGCTAAAACTTGTTCAACAGAAATTTAAACATCGGAAATATGCCGACATCCAAAAGTAGTTTATTTTATTTACTTTTTCGTTATTTGCAAGGCATATTATTTTGAAATATTTTGCAGTTCAAAAAAACTTTAACTTTAAGAATTAGACCGATAAATTAATACTTTCTCATTAAAAAATTATACGAAAATTACTATTTTCTAGGGGGATGCAAATTTATTTTATATATAAAACCTAACATGAACAGTGTTGTTGCACGCAAAAATATACAAATGATTTGCTTTACATTATTATAATAAATATAGTTATGTTTAATTGTAATCATGATATATGTATGTAAATATGTATGTTATTTTATAAATTCTTGTACCATGTTTCAAATATAGTTCATATATTATAAATTAACGATATCAAAACATTTGATATCACTATCAAAGTAATATTTTTAAAATAAATTAAATAGTGATTACGTCAAATAATAATCATACGTAAATGTACATACCCACGTAACTACACATTAAAAAATCGTTATTCATTTTTGTCTGTATATTCATTTACTAAAAACATTTATTCATCATAATAAACAGATTAAACAGCTGAATAAACGCCCGATTATCTAATTTTCCACGATGCGTGAAAAATCCTTGACACTGTGAGCCGCGAAACTGTTATTACTTTAATGGCATGCTATTACGTTTTTTAGTTTGTGAATGCAAATAACCGTTGTGGATTCGCAAGTCCTGTGGTCGAAAGCGCATAAACTGTTAGAGAAAGATAGGATAGTATTTCAGCTTTCAGATAATTGCAAGTTGTCACTCATTTTTGATTTAGAAATTATATAGAACGTGCCGCATATTATTCAGATGTTTTTCTATTAACAATAGTCCAATTTGTTTATTTGTGCCACGCCTACTAATCTAGAACTTGAACTCCGGGAATTATACCATTTTTATGCAGATTTATAATTGTTTTATTATAAGCCTCAAACTTTCAATTATCTATTCAGTAGGTATAATAAATAATTGTAGTACATTTTTTACAGATTCTAGAAAATCTAGTGTAGTGCGAAACAGCGTTATGCGGATTAAGAATCAACGCATAATTATTCAAGTTAGGTTCCAAAACCTGGGAAATATGTATAGGTGTATATCTGACGTATTTGAGACAGAAAATTATCTTAGATGATCGTAGATTTCGCGCGGCTTAAACATATTGCATGAAAAAATATTTCGTAACCTATATTTACGATGATAGACAATGTTAAATGCAGAAAATATGAAACAGTAAAATGATACCTGGAGGAAAAAAATCATACAAAAATTAATGTAAAATTTAAAGTCAAGATGATGTTAATAATAATAAAGAAGCAGTGGATTATGATGATATCGATAAGACAGATGACATTTTCCAATACTTGTATTTATTTAATTTATAGTAATATCCTTAATGCCCAGTTTTATAAAAGATAGATAAGTAAATTACTAGCAAAGTAAAATTTACTCTTAAAGTAAAATAGTTTATTTCAGAGATTTTCGTTTTATAAAGCAAGAATATAAATACTAGCTAAGTAAATCTACAGAATAAATTACTCCACCGATTTTCGAGGAAGTAAATTTTATTTTGTAGAATAAATATGACACATCTACATTAATGAAATTAAATTCATTATAAACTGCATCTCGCATTATTTTTACATTTATATATTTATTTATATCCAATATATTTTATTTGTCTATTTCTGTGTAATTTTATCCCCGTTCTCTCTTTTTTCCATATTAGTTGACACCTGGCACTTTATGACACTTTATTTTCTTTTCACTTTTGAATTTATTTCATGTCAGGAACATACAGAATACAATATTATTATAACATTTTGCGGCACATTGCTTGGAATAGATCCTCTGCAGTTGTAGATTAACATTATCGTCATTAGTGGTTTTAAGGGATACCGTCTAGTAATGTTTTATCCTGGTTTTATCAATCTCTCTTATGCTCCAGTAGTGGAAAGATTAGCCGGTATAAGAAACCGTAGCCTGAGTATACTACTGTATTCACACACTCTTTATGGAGGCTCTTTCCCCTGTCCCCAGTTAAAATTTAAATTGCAAATTCATAAAAAAATAAAATTTTGTTACCACTCTGGCCTATAGGTTCTTAATATAGTGAAAACAATATTAAATGTATATAATTTTAGAAAATATTAAAATATTTATATGCAAAATCACAAAATAATGACAGATGTCATGTCTCTGTCACTAGGATAAAATATTTACTCTGCAAGTAGTTTTCCTCTGTAACTTGTTTTATAAAACAGACATTTTTAATTACTCGTCGATTAAATTTACTTTCAAAGTAATCACTCAGCAGTTTATTCGATGTTTATAAAACCGGGCATAAATAATATAATTAAACGTATCTTATGACAATTATAAAACTTTCACCAAATTTCAACAAATGAAAATATTCTTATTTTAACGCGCCGTTATACGTATTACAGCCGAAATTCGAGTCGTTAAATATTACGATGGATTTTACAGTTGTTATGAATAACGAAAGTTTATGAATAAAAAATTTGCTTTATTACGGCCGTTTTCAATATAACGAAGTTACCCTTGTTACGGACTGTTAAGGCCTTATCACACTAGAAGTCTGACTTGTCACGCATTATCCATGACTTCGGTTCCTATCGCTGACTTAATCTAATGTGATAGCTACAAGGAAGTCATGGATCCTGTTGTCGCAGATGAAATGGAATCGGTTTCATTTCCTCTGACTATTTATCGCTGACTTCTCTACTGCGCATGCGCAACTGTCTGAAGAACAGTAAAGTAAAATATAACTGCAGAAACGTCAGAAGTTGATTATTTTTTTGTTTGATGCGCATAAAATTATTATTCTTGCCCACAGTTGCATTATTTTTCCATCGTTTTCATTCATTTTACTTGAAATAATTTGATATGTCAAACAAATCAGAAATATGTTGTCGTTAAATAAACCATATCATAACTAACTTCAAGTATGAAAATCCACTAAAAGTCAGAGAAAACGGTTGTTCGAAACTGCAGTGTGATAGATCGAGCTGGTCATACGAAATGAAGTGAAAAAGAGTCAGAGATATGATTGTACTGTGATAAGGCCTTTATGAATGAAGCTAGTAGATTACGACAGTACACGGCACTACAATAGGGAGCGAGCGGACACGTGACTCGAGCGACCTTGACTTGCTTGGAATCAGCTGATTTGTGTGCGCATGTCATTTTGACAAGAACAATGTCACGTTGACAAGACCAATGTTTTGATTTATTTTGATTTTTAACTGCTAAAATGTTATTATATTTAATTTTACATGTTTTACTCTCTAAAAATTATAAAATAATAACATAAAGAAGTTCAAAATCAAAATAAGTCAAAACATTGGTATTGTCAACGTGACATTGTTCTTGTCAAAATGACATGCGCACATAAATCAGCTGATTCCAAGCAGGTCAAGGTCACTCGAGTCACGGATCTGCTCGCGCCCCTTTAGCATGAAAGTCTGACTCTGTTGTTTGAAATATATTTGTGGATCAAAAAATAATCTAATTAAATATAATTCGATAAATTAGAAAATAATTCTCCAGTTTCTTTCGAAAACTTCTTACCAGGCAATAGTCACGAAAACCCGTAGGGCGTGAGTGGCTATTGCCAAATGGTATAAATTGTATAAAGTGCAAGAAAGTGGTGCAAATATTGGAAAAGCTTTTGGAGGGGGAGATATTTCAAAATCAAAGTTTTATGAATGGAATAAACGTTTTCAAGTGGCCGTGACGGTATGAAAGATAACAGAAGAGTCGAGTGTCTTAGCACATGAACCACCAATCACCAACGAAAATGTGGCAAAAATTTAAGATATTGAGCCGATTTCAGCACTTTTTACTACTGTAGTGATCGTCTCTAGTAAGAAGGAGAAATCGAAAAGAATAGTGAACACACAACTACTGAATTCTACACCACGACCACGCACCGACTCAGTTCATTACTCATTCGTTATTTTTGGCCAAAAACAACTCCGTCGTGATATCGCAGTTACTGTATTTATCATACATGACCTCCTGTGACTTTTTCCTCTTCCTGAAAATGAAAAATACATTGAAAGAACATTTTGCGACCAAAGAAGAGATGAAGGCAAAATATCTGCAGGAGCTGAAGATATATCAAAAGTGTTAGAACAACGTTGACATAAGTGCGTTTTCGGCCTAATTCACTAAGATAGTTGTTAACATAGTCGTTAGGTAACAACGGTTTTTAGCAACTCTTGTAACGACATTGTTATAAACGGACGTGAAGGAGTGAAGTTATCAACAAGCAAGTTAAAAGGCATGTCGATTCTCAATATTTGTACATATTTCTACTGTATTGACAACGTAAAGTGATTAGTTTGACATTATTCTCTAATTGTAGATTACATTTGTGAACATGAAAAGATGATCTTGGGAAAATAAATGACAATGCTTATTTTGCATTTCATTTCAGCTAGTTGGAAATTTTGTAAATCGTTGATTATCTTCACGGAAAATTGAAATTTTGCTCTGTAATCCCTTTTATAAAAGACCCATAACCAAGTGTTGTCAAAATTAAGTATTAGGAGAATCTGAAAATTAGTTATATTAAGAATTAAAACATTTAAGTTATAAATTTTTCATGCCCTTTAAAATTATTTCGAATAAATATAAATCTTTCATCTTGTGACACGATATCATGTAGTACCATCCAGTTCACGAATTAAATCATGAACGACATCTTGTTCTTTTTGAACATTCTAAAATCTTCTCTAAAAAATGTATACCTACAATTATTGCTCATGCAGGTAAATAGTAGATTATAAATAGTTTATATTTGCTGTCGTTCCTCTATTTCTAATAACAGTTCCTTTCCTAACATAATTTTTTTAAGAAATACCATTTAGCAACGATTGTTCAATACTAACAACGGGAGGAATGCAGTTGTTAGATTAGTAACTCCATGTAACGACAAGTTGTTAAGTTTTAGCAACTTGATGTAATAGTGAATTGGGATTTTGAACTTAGCAACTGATATTCAATTTAACAACTGAAAACGGTAGTTAATTTTAACAATTTTGTTTAGTGAATTAGGCCGTATATCTATGTACATAATATGGAATACTTTGAAGTGGACAATATTAATATTGACGAATAAATTATTACTTTTTGAAATAAATGAAAATTCTCATTATTATTTTTTTTTTCAACAAAACTCGTATAAGCAAGTTTTTGTAGTAAAACATTTCAAGGAAAAAAACTTCTGGTTGGCTGAATGTCCCGAAAATCAATCAGTAGAAAATCAATTAGTATTTTCTAATAGTTAATAATTCAATAAATAATAAATTAGCAAGAAATGAACTGCTTACTTTTCTTTAATCTAGAAAAACTTTCTAATTAAATTAAAACAAATAAACCTGCAAGTAAACAATTGACGCAAGCTGCAATTTGTCAGTGAAGTAAAGTTGCGAAAACAAAACTGCATATGATGCATTTGGAATCAAAATACATGAAGTGGATTGCGTCATCGATTTCCAGACGCGATCTAAGAAGCCGAACACATTATGCCTAGGTAGGTATGTTCTAATTCTTTCAATGAACTAATGAAAATTCTTCGAACGCGATAACATTGTTAATTTAATGCACTTTTTATGGTTGTAGCTCATATACTCATTTTATATACCTTTGTTCTTAACTTTATAATGCTACAGTTAAACATAATGTATTGTTATTGGAAATCATATTAACATTTTATTTTCTATAATACATATTTAAATAACTTTTTTTATAGAGAATTATTATTATGCCGGTTTAAATAGCGCTATGACTGTAATTTCTAATCAAATCTGAGGTAACTCGATTCGAAACAACCCGCCAGCTAAATGTGTGGTCATAAAAATGCTAATGCAAGAGTCATGCTAGAGTTATTGAGAATACGACTTACGGTTCATATTTTTTAGAATTTTATTTTAAATATACTCAAAGTAATTCCCTTCAACCTTCATCGATAATACCAGTGCCGTAACTACGGCGTGGCAAAGGTGGTGCACACCACGGGCGCAAAATTTTAATCATTTATATGGTTTTAGATCAAATATTTCTAAAATATATTTTTTAAATTTAACTAATAATTATCTACAGATAGGCCAGTTGGCAAGGTGTTTATTGTGAAATAATTGGTGAGCTGGCGTGAATTTTATTCATTTCACTGGGTCCTCCAGAAAGACATACTAATTTTGCACCCTCTAGCGACCCCGGATTTTGCAGTCATCTTGGTTCAAATGTGCAAAAATGAGTTTTTGGCCATTTTCTTGAAAACAGTGGCCCGCATAAATAAATAAAATCTGATGTGGACACCACACGACTTCCTTGTACGCAAGACCAATGTGAAGATGAAGTATAGACCCAATTATAAAATTGCACGTGTTTGGCGTAATTTGACATTCACATCTATTTTTTTATTTTTTTGTTATTTTTTGTCCTAATCCATATCCATAGCAAGCTTCATTACAAAAACCAAAAAGTATATGTTTTAAATTTACATATCTCGCTTATACAAAGGGCTAATTTAATAATAGTTGATGTGCTAGACGCAGAATTTAATTCTCTAAAACTCTTATTAGAAGCATTTATTTCTAAAATCAAAATGAAACCATTTTATTCAAGAAAAACTGATCCATAGCAAGCTTCATTACAAAAACCAAAAAGTATATGTTTTAAATTTACATATCTCGCTTATACAAAGGGCTAATTTAATAATAGTTGATGTGCTAGACGCAGAATTTAATTCTCTAAAACTCTTATTAGAAGCATTTATTTCTAAAATCAAAATGAAACCATTTTATTCAAGAAAAACTGTTAACAACTTCAGGTAATATATCACTTCCGGTTAGCCTGTTTTAACCAAAATCTGCGATGTTATTCCAATTGACATAAAAGTCTTATATACCAAAGTTTTGGATTATATTTTAATATAGTTCTTCATTAAAATCTATTATAGGCTTCAAATAAAGTACCATTTCTGGAAATTATGTAATAACCAAAAAGGGAGGTGCACAACTAGATGTTATAGAATTCCTAAATACAAAATTTCAACTTTCTACGGCTTAACGTTTTTGAGTTATCCGAGATACATACGCACGTACGTACAGACGTCACGACGAGATTAGTCAGAATGGATTCAGGGATGGTCAAAATGGATATTTCCGTTGAAATCTCAAAACCGAAATTTTTCGCGATTACAATACTTCCTTTATTTCGTACAAGGAAGTAATTAAAGCTCGTAATTTCCTGTACATAAAAGGGTTCTTACATTTTTTGCCTAGGATGAACTCTCAAAGAGTTATGTTAAAAAATAGTTAACCAGAATAACAATTTATGATAGAAATGACTCAAAAACTAAACAATATTAGATATTTAATACTTATCTTGTTCCATTTAAGCCATTCAGTATTGTAGAGAATTGGGTATAATTTTGAACTCTCTGATTGGCTGAAATTGGAGACAAGAGACACGTTTACCCAATGTAATTTCGCCTACTTAAAACTGGCGCGGATGTCAGCGCCATCTGCTGAATGGCTTAAATGGAACAGATATAGACGTTTTTTGCCGATGAGCTTAACTAGCAACTTAAACTTATATGAAAGTCCTCTAAAATTTTAAACATCTGCAAATCGGTGTAGATCTCATTTCATCTGAAATTTCGACACGTATTAAATACGTAATATTGTTTATCTTTAATCACGTCAAAATTTTAGATGAAAATATGAAGCCGATGTGTTTAATTTTAGAAAATGTTCATGAAGTTTAAGTTGTTAGTAACTCACAAACCGCTCATCAGAAGTTTATTTTGTTTTGCTTTTCTTGATATGTAGGGGCGCAAATAAAAAAAATTCCACTGGCGCTCAAAACCCTAGTTACGGCTCTGGATAATACACCACCATTCATTCTTTCTACTTCTTAAAAGATCCCCCCAACCAATCTTGTTCTGAAAATTTTCAAAATATAAATTTTTTAAAGTCCAAAAATAGCCAAGACTCATATCTCCAAATCTGATGAGAATTGCGGATGTTCCATTACTATTATAATTTTTGGTCAAAACTGAAGGAAATGCCTTCTGGTTAATTCAATATTTTTACTGCCATCGATACTTTAATAAACTGATTATCTGAGTTAACTTTCGCAGGTTAATTTCAAATGACAGATAAATCTGTTTGAATTCTTATTCTCATTTATTCTAGCGTTACCCTTATATTAATATAAATTATTGTATATCATATACTAATGAACTATAGAAACTATATATAAATAACGATTATAATTATCTATGTATGTACTTTATCACTAAAATGCCAAATTACTTGATTTATGAAATATTTGTAATTATCATTATAATTTTAACATTAATTTATAAATAATATTATTTATCGGAAATTAGTTATCAATATACAGCAAAATATTTGCACGAGTTCAAAATATAAACAATAATAGAGAAAATTGCTTGACCTGAAGAGTGATAAAAATAAATGTTAAGTTCAGCAGGCTTACTATTTAATCAAAAATTAATTATATAACAAATTGTTTCTAAATATTCGATACTTATCGTTTAGATTTAGCTATATCGCGGATAAAATCCTAATCCAACCATTTCGAGACTCGGTCTGTGTCTGTACATAAAGTACGGGTAGTTTCAAATTCGAAAACATTCAGAAATATATACCGATGTCTACTTTTTTTGTGGACCATAGGAAATACAACGGTAAGATTTTCATATTGCTTTAAATTCTATGCTATTAATTTTGAACAAAAGTGTAAATACTGAAAAATGTTTAGAATTAAAAACTGCATCTAGCAAGTCCAAAATTATTGTTTACATGCGTTTCGTTTGCGAAAGAGAAGCAAAATAAAAGTAATAATTTTTATTTTTTTACAGTGCCATGAGCAATAGCACAAAATTTTAAACAATTGTATTCGCAATCGAAATTAACGATGGAGGCGCTGATTTTCGAAACAATATGGCCGCCATACGAAGGGTTTGACATATGACAGTTTACATTGTTCACTGTGTTTCGTTGACTGTGTATACAAAACCAGGTTTAAAAACTTATTCATATGAAGGCAATAATTAAAAATCTTTTACTATTAATTACTATACTACTTACTCAGCTATCACTTATTCAATATGGCGCTTGTACGATGGCTTTTCGTAGTACTGATATTCCCCGCCAGAGGGAAAAATTTATCTACGATTGCGAATTGCTTGAATTTGACATATGACATCTGTCATAAGTTTTGATAATTATTGAATTCATTAATTTATTTAGCAGTAATTAGGTATGTATATGGATACATTTACCATCGCAAAAAACACTAAATGGAACAATATTAACAATTAATAGTATATTACAATACAAGTGAAGAACGATATAAAGGCACATAAAAACAAAAACTGCTCAATTTGAATTATTTAGGTTAGAAATTAAATAGAACACTGTTTATAACGTTATTAATAAATAATTGTTTCATTTTAATGGGGACTTATGTTTTTAGAATTTTACTATTGCCATCTACTGAGTTCTGAAGTAACCTTTTAGACAAAGACGACAAGCTTGAAGAAAGAGGCAGCAAAGCACTACCCTGACCTCTTAGATAGAGTCTAAAACAGTATTTAAATGTATTGAATAATTTTGTATTTCCGTATTATTATTTTTTTAGATTTATCTTCAACTAACAAATCATTATTATAGCAATACTGATTACTCATACATACGTCAAACACGACCGCAAAATAAAACAGCAAATATAAAATCGGATTAGGACAATACGTTGAGGAGAGTGGCCATGGTAATACAAAACTATCTCTTTCTTCGAGCCTGCCGTCTTTTTCTAAAGACATGTAGTACTGTAGGGTGTGTTATGTGACGTCAATTTCATAAGTCCCCATTTAAGCTCAATTGTTTTCATAGACAGCCTACTGAAAAATAACTACAAAAATAAAATTTATTTAAATTTCAATTGCATTTTTCTCAATATTTTTGTCAGGTAAGGATATAAAATAATCACATGGTTGAATTCAGAAAAAAATACTCTATCTAATGGGCCTATAAAATATATATCATCCCATTTAAGAAAATATATCTTTGTATTGTAACTTGAGAACCACTGGTTTAAAAAATATTTGTTTCTTTAATCGGATGTCACCCGTGGTCTTCTACAAGATTGTCTTATGGTATTTTATTATATATTTTTAATAATATAGAAATGATTTCAGGTAGCTCGTTTAGCTGTTACACGCTGTATATGTACATTTAAATAACCGGGTACCTGGATAATTCTACAACCGGAAACGAATCTTTTAGTCCTAAAATTAACGTTTACAATATGAATGCCTTGAAAAATTTCCATCGATACTGCTTGATTGTAAGTGTAAAGGTGACACCCAGAAAAATTAAAAAAATATGAGTTCTGGCTTCTTACTTTGATAAACCAAATTTATTTTGTCATAAAAACACATTTTTCCTTTTCAATTTTATAAACTTGTACAGTAAATAATATTAGTCTATGAAAAATAACCAAAGTAGCAAATTTATTCATGGTAAAGCAAATAATACCTTCATGGTCATAACATCTTGAGAACTTTTAATCTAGTATCATTACTTTAGCTTGATCTCACAAGCAGCGAAAAGCGTCTAATTCCTTTTAATATTATCGAAATTTCTAATAATCCCAATCACTTTCACATTTCATTTGAAGATGTAAACAGTGAAACCATCAATTATTTCCTAACTGGATGAGTCTTCCATATGACAGCTGAAGTGGCGTTGTCAAACACTTCCCGTATTGCGCGTGATGTTTGCGAGATTCGATCCCGGTAAACTAGGAAATGAGTTGTTTCTGTTTACTGCGAGTGGGCTTGTATTGTATAGCCATAGCTCCACGGCGTGCTGTTTTCGCACTAGATGTATTTTTAGCGCTTTTATTAGTTTATTTCGTGTCCAGATTACTTTTCTCAGAATAGAGACTTCAGAGTCTTACGTAACTTTATTTTTTACCGGTTGCACACAACCAAAGGTGACGAGAAAATGTATGCGTAATTTTACACATTTTACAAAATAATTACACAAATGCGATAAAAATGTAAATGCAACAAATAATAAATATAAACTTAGGAATCCTACCATGTGGTATCGTAACGGTAACTGTT
This sequence comes from Harpalus rubripes, assembly GCA_963082715.1. Classification (NCBI taxonomy): domain Eukaryota; kingdom Metazoa; phylum Arthropoda; class Insecta; order Coleoptera; family Carabidae; genus Harpalus; species Harpalus rubripes. Next base: position 23,611,318 of record OY720453.1, on the reverse strand, counting down.
TAACATATTCGCTTATTAAACATAAAATTTAAGATTAAATTATGCAGTCAATACATATTTACGAAAGATTATTATTGTATCGAATTAGCTATAGTCTGATGATTCCGGCCGATATCGAGGCCGATACTGTGTAGGAAGACTGAGGGCCAATTTTACTTTTCTGTAAGTAGCTACGTTTCCAGAAATAATAATTCATTAAAGACATACTATCCATCTCAAAAAAAACTTCTAAATACAAACCGTATTAGTATATTATCTATCAAGTTCGGAAAGTGTTGTTACTGGATAAGGTAGCCGTCAAATTCAGTATATTATGTACTTACTACGGTGGCCGACCGGTTTAGCGCACCATGTTTCGTGCGTTCGATTCCAGGCAAGCAACAATATGTGACTTGTCGTAAAATCAAATACAGAATACGTGTATTTATCACACTCCGATGCTATAAATTGGACACTTATTCATCTTATAAAACAAATACAGCAGTGGCTGAAATTCAACCGGCAGTACGGCAGTGATAATCTGATAATACACTGCGGCTCGGTGAGTTCGGTTGGAAATGGTAAACGATGACAGCTGCATATAAGCCCCAAAATAGAAAACTGGGTATTGTAATGGTCACACAACTTTCAAAGAGAGAAAGAGTAAAAACTATGCATTAAATTTTTCTACTTTTAGCATAAAATGTTAAAATTAAAAAAATAAGCGATAAAATGCCTATTTTCGAGTTTATGTACACCACAGTGATTAACCTAGAATAAAATAAAAAAAGAAGTTATCCTTAAATAGGCCAGTCACCAGAGCATTTTTACAAGGCTATTGTGGAAATAAATGGTGGCAAGCTGGAATAAATTTTATACAAAGAAAAGACATACTAATTTTGCACCATCTAGCGACCCCGGATTTTGCCGCCATCTTGGATTAAATGTGCAAAAAATGAGTTTTTGGCTATGAAACATGAAGGAGAATTTCATACTGATTTCAAATTTTTAAACCGCGTTATCGTATCTTTAACCGGAATAGAACTGTGGACAAATTTGTAGGAAAGCGATGAAAAAAAATATTTAAAAATCATCGATATTTTACTTCTTTCGATTTCACGACGAATATAAACTGTTATATAAATAGTAAAACCTATTATACTAAGGCCCGATATTTTCAACCCCGGTGAAACACTCGGTTAACTTAACTGTCAGTTAAAAGAAAAATACAGCATCGTTATTATAGCACAAGTTGTAAAAATTATGCATGTGTCAATTTTTCGATACCACATTGTTCTTATAACAGACCGTTAAGTTAACAGACTGTTTAACCGGAGATGAAAATATCGGGCTTAAGTATTCTAATATTGTTTATTTTTCGAATAATTTAAATTTCCATCATAAATTGTTATTCTGGTTAACTATTTTTTAACACAACTGTTTGAGAGTTCATCCTACGTAAATAATGTAAGAACCCTTTTATGTACAAAAAATTACGAGCTTCAATTTTGTTTTCTTATAAAATTTTAAAATGGGGCACTGCTTCCAAGAAAATTGCCAAAAACCCGCCTATTGCACCTTTGATCCAAGATGGCGGCAAAATCCAGGCTCGCCAGAGAGTGCAAAATTAGTATGTCTCTTTTGAGGTTCCAATAAAGAGAATGAAATTTACTCCAGCTTGCCACCAATTATTTCCACAATAAACCCTTTACCGACTGGCCTATAAAAGGGTTTATGAAAAAAATCGAATTCATTTTCACATCCAACAGTAAAAATAGTTAAAAGTGACGTTCTGTACATACTTTAACATTACCTAATCTAACGCATAAAACTCGCGCCCGCCAAACTCAGAATTTCTTCAAGATTTTTACACGCGTTGAAGAAGATTTCGTAACTAGTGTCAACGAAATGGCATATTTATACCTGAATTGCACACAAGATTGAATTGCAACCAGGCATAGTTATTAAGTAGTTCCTTTGGTTAATAAACATTTACCTATATTCTACATTTTTTATACCATTGTGCAGTTGTATGAAGCGTTCTATGAAACTGATTTACGCAGGGCTTATAACCTTTTAGGGAGGGTTTGATAGCATAAAGGCTAGGACTCATAAATTATTCGAACTTGAAGGAACCAAGAAATGGGCCGTATTTAAAAAAATCATACTGAATTTTTGTATAAATTTTGTAAATTAAAAATATATAATAAAAAACAAATAAATAAAATAAATATATTATCACGGCGTATTACCCATTGCTGGGTGAGCCAATGCCAATCTACTTTTTACACAGGCGTCACCTCACGGGCACTCATTGCTGGCGTGGAAAGTGTACCACAGAGGTTAAGAAACAAGACACTGTAAATACAAAATCTGAGTTTATTAACTGCGAAACAATATTTACATATTAAAAAAAAAAACAATACATGGTAAAACAAGGATTAGTACGGAGTACACAAATTTCAGATGCGGTCCATGACAGAAAAAGCTACCCATAAACGGGCAATTGACAGATTCTATAATGAATATCATAGATCGCTTCAAACAACCATACAAATATTGGCGTACAAAATTTCGGACACGCAGAATTTTAACAAAATACGTCTAGTACATTAAATGAGTACAAAAAACGACATCCATGTAGCTAAGTACGTAATTACAAATTTTGTTTTCCTGATAATTATTCATGTTGCTTTTTAATCTTGTTTATTCAATAATTATTCTCATTGAAAAATAAAATATAATAGAGCTTTGTAACAAATATTTGAAAAATGCAATTGTTCTATTATCGCAAAACTATTACATAAAATGTTTCTATAGAAATGCACATAAAACCCACTGTAACATTTTTCAGTTTCATTATTCTCCTATTTTATTTGTTATTAACGTCTTTAAAGAATCTTATAACTACTTCATAAATCAGTATCCATTTCCGCTTGATAAGAACAATAAATAGCAGGACATTATAATACGAATAAAAATTCATATCCTCTATTGATATTGTAATAAATTTTATTGAGCGATTATAGCTTTGAAACATGCAATGAGAACACGACGTTCGGCAGAAAAACCATGAAACTACAATTTGTTACCATAGCAACGTTTATGTCATAATATTAGCGCGCTTGAAACTGAAAATACACCATGAAGCAGGATGTAATCATCAATAATTATTAAAATGAAACTTTGTTGTAAACCAACTGAATACACTTTGCATACTGCTTTACATTCATTAAAACTATTTTCATCAGGCAATTTTCAACACTTTAAATTTTAGTATAGTAGAACAACCTAATGAAATCATATTTATTTCTTATTGTTACGGAAAATTACTAGCTTAGTAATGAAGGAGTATTGTTGAAAGTCATTTAGGTAAATGTTAGTCAATCCTGCAAAAACATAAATGTCAGTTGAATGCAATAGAAATAAGGCATTTAGAAGAAATCGTGTAAGACGTAGGTGCTTCCTATTTATCACAAAACAATGCGATGAACTTTGAGTGGGAAGAGCTTATACTTATAATATTCCTTGTAAACACGAGTCTGTCACTACGGTAAAAATTGCTTCCTAAACGAAACAGGCACATTCAAAACTCGTATTCATTTCATATGAATAGAATATTTAGAATACACAAAATGTAACACGTACCTAATTTGATTTAAATAACGGTGATAGAATGCAAATTTCCGCAATGAAACTAAATTGTTAAAGAATTTCTCTCTGTGCTTTTAATATGTTATCCAATTTAATGTGGTCGCTTGGTTAAGTGCTTGATTTGTTGGGTTCAAATCGAAATGATCCCCGTAGTAAGCTCTCCGCGAGGTGGTGCCTGTAATGGGGTTATCACACGTACGCACGTATCTGCAACCTGTCAAATATTTTCTGCAACTTCAAGCGTTTCGTGCAACTTTTGACGTGTGATAGTGGGACAATTTTCCTGCAACTAGTTTTACATCTTGTTCGAAAACTAGTCACACGTATCTGCAACTATCAAGATACGCATGCGTAGTAAAGGGGCTCAGGGAGTAAATATCCCTAAACTGTTTGACATTTGTTTGTAAACAGCTGGTAAACAATACGAGATATTTAAAAATAGCTGGAGTTGAAATATAATCAGACGATTTTTTTCAAACTGTGATTGATCTCTTAAGAAAAGAAGAAACTCTGTTGAATACGAGACATCCCATAGACAAAGTAACAAAATGTTTTGTTACTTTGTCTATGCGAGACATCCATACTTTTAGCAAAAGAAAAAGAAAATTTAAATGGGTCTTCAAAGTAACCAAGGGTTCACCCATGTTTCTCTTTCTTTCTACGTCTCATAATAATATCGTTCTCACTATTATCTAACCATAAAAATAACGTAGTGGCAGCTAATAATTTGTTGTTCATTTCTGATATTATTCGTCTAAATACAAATAAATGATTCAAACTTTAAAAAATGACAACGGGAATTAAATATCGTGTGAACCAACGTCGAGATTTAAAAAATCCTATATTTTTTGCAACTTTGCGTACGTCTGATACCCCCTTAAGCGTCCTCTACGATCAGGATACATCATCATTATCGAAATTTGTGCGTAAGAAATGGTTACCACTCAACAATCGGTAATAACCCGTGATGATATACATATTTACATTTATTTATTTAATTTTAAACGCGTCAACGTAGCAGCAGAGTTCTAAGATACTTTTGATATTAAAGACAGCTGATTCTTTTGTTTGACATTTAAAATGAGTTGTAGTATTTGGAAATTAATAGACTTAAGAAGTGAATTAAGAAAGGGGAGAAAAACCAATAAGAGTTTATGTACCAATAAAATAAACTGTCATTTTTCGTTACGAATTTTCTAGTTTTGTACACTTTATACTAGCGAGTTCTACGGACTCCATAAATGTACCTCAGACCTGTAGCACCATTAAATCGTAAAGTCATCGCCACCTATCCTATTTCCGTTACTTATATAACAGTTTTTTCGTTACTAGCCCTCTTGTGAATATAGTAAGCAACTCTTGTGCCGATTTTTATCATTGGAATCACTTCAAATTCGATCAAAATTATTTTTTAATTGTTCAAATTTCCGATGCAATCTATAGAATAAATATTAGTGTCTGTGAGATGGCGTCTGGAGAACTACTTCAATGATAAAAATATATCGTCACTAGATTAGACCCAGCTATGATTTATGTATTTGTACGTACGTTTGTTTCCTCTATTATACGTATGTGATACTACTATCTATATTCTGTTTTCATTCATAATTCTCCTCATTAATATTCAATACCTATATGTACTTTCCTTCCAATTGGTCAATTAGTTGTTATTTGAATAGTGATAATTTGATTCTAAGTGTAACATTAAACTACTGCCTATTAACTCTCATTATTATCATCATTATACTCAGTCGTATTACTCATACTAATTTGCGACAACAAAAATTGTACTTTTTCTTTTCTGGTCGTTGTTGTTGTTGTTCCTCTTTTAATATTTTTTTCAAGATTATTGTTTCATAGAAACATGTATTGTAAATTGTAAGGAAATAAATTCATGATTAACGTGATTACTTACATATTTAGTAAGTTTTTCACTGCTGCTTAATAAAGTAGATAACAATTTAAAATGAAAGCTATATTTCTACTAATGCACTTCCGATATATTACTAAAAATTTACTACGATTTCTTATTTGAAATATATGTACAGGATGTCCGTCCATAAATAAATCTGCAAATATCTAACTTATTATTACTTTTAGAGATTTCATCTATATAACATATATTATAGTTTGTTAAATCCTTTATAAAATTTTGGAAATACTTCAATATTATTACTTCCCGTTTTCGAGTAATTGATAGCAACTTTTAATTTTCAAATGGAACACCCCATATATATTTCAAATTTGAATAGTACAAGAAATTTGTAGGGGTCTCGTGGCCGCGTGCTTGAGTATCTGATCGTGAATCGGGGGAACCGGGTTCGATCCCGACCGACGCCAAATATTTCGAATTTTAAATGGCATAAAACTGACCCTGTGGTGCACTCTCCACACCAGCAATAAGTGCCCGTGAGTTGACGCCTGGTAAACGCCCTCACGGTATAAATATGTGATCATCATTACCGAAACATGTGTACAAAGCAGATTGGCGCACCCAGCAATGGGTAATATGCCATGATGATATGTTTATTTATTTCTGAAATTTGCTATCCAACTGTATAAAAGCAACTATATATATTTTTATTACAAAATAGAATGGCGAAGGATTAAAATATTACATTTTGATTAAAATTATGAGGCATTACAGTAAATGTAGGTACATGAATTTAAATATTTATTAAATTAATTTTCTTTATATTTAAAAGGTGTAATGTATAAAAAAAAAAATGAAATGCAAAAGCAAAGTTGCTATCAATTACCTACTCGAAAACCGGAAGTAAAAAACTGATCTAGTTCCGAAATTTTATTGAGGAGTTAACAATTTATATTATATAGTTGAAATCGCTAAAAGTAATAATAAGCGATATATATGCTGGTATATTGATAGACAACGACTGATAACAGATACCCAATTTCAAAATTAATCGAAAGTAACCTGTCAAATTTTAAGTAAGGAGATATTACTGATAATACAATTCCATTTTGGTATATTTAATGTTTACTTCGGTAGTGAAAATTTGTATATTATGTAGTAATAAGGGTACGGAAACAGAATTCTATTCGATTTTCCAATACATATTTCATTTAACGCAGGAGAAAATTCATAAACAAAAAATGGATATACTAAGATTCAAATCTAAACGACCCTTGACCTAGCGAGAAATTATTTAATAAATAGTTAAAGCCTAAAATAATTTTTCGTTTTCGAAATGTCAGATACCGTGTTGCCTATGGATTGAAGATTAAAACGAGGATTAAAATGTAGTCTTCTTCTTTAAATGTCGTTGCTATCAAGTCTGTTGAATTAATTTTGTAGTTCATTTTATATTGTTTAAATTAAGTATTTCGACCACATGTTCTCAGCACATTTTAAATTCCCATTACGATCCAACAAAAACAAATCCCCACAATCCTGCAATTGACTGTCCGTAATTTTATCTTACAAATCGAGCAATCGAGCCGGCGTCGATCTTTTCTCGCGCCGATGTATCTCCATAAATCTCTCGGGTGTCAGCGTCGCTAAATATACACACGGCGTCGTCGTCGTGGTCGCGCGTAGACGTGCTCTGCTCTGCTGTGTTCGTGTGTTCTCCACTCCACTCACTCGCCCGAAGGAAATAAAAGAAATCGGTTGTTGCGGCCGCGAGTTATTCTCGAAAGTGCATAGGCTGTTAAGAGTCATTAGGTTAATTTTAGACGCCGCGCAAAAATAGACTGGACGATGCCATCTTCATACACACCAAGGAGAGGATTCTGCAAACCTAACGCCTCGCCTCGGTGAACAACGTGGAGCGCAGTTCTACATAATTAAATATTTTGATATCACTTTGTATGTTTACAAGTTAATCAACAAAGTACATGGCGCGTCTAAACCAAAATTATTATTAAACTCCGTTTTTGAACTACGAAGGACACATTTAACGCCATATTAACATTTTACAAAACACCAGAAACAATATTCAAACTTCAATTACGCAACTTTTAAGCCCGCTACTTTAATATCTGGTTAAATTGTCTGTTATCTTCTGTTATAAGAACAATATGCTATCGAAAAAAATTAACCTGTGTAATTTTTAACTTAACAATGGCTACGTTTTATTAAAAAATACTGGTTGGACTTGCATTGTCTTTATTATATAAATATTTAAAATATAACAACGTTTCGACTGCTACAGATCTACAGTCGTCATCAGGTTATAAAATAATAATATAAGTATAAATCATAAAATAAATAATAAATATATAAATTATATAATACAGGCTTTCATGAAACTATTCAATTAAATTTTGACGTCCTCTATTTGACATAATAATGTTTACCAAAGTTTACTGATTTCTACGCTAGGTTTACTAACATTATTTGCATTTGAAAAAATAAAAACTGCTTCTTTAAATTTTCTTCTCCTCCATTGTTCTTCCTTGTGGAGTATTTTTGCTTCTTTCCACAACATATAATGCCCTTCCTCCTATGAATGAAATTTGATTGAATAGTTTCCTGAAAACCTGTATTATATAATTTATATTTTTATTATTTATTTTATGATTTATACCTATATTATTATTATTTTATAACCTGATGACGACTGTAGATCTGTAGCAGTCGAAACATTATATTTTAAATATTCAAATAATAAAGACAATGCAAGTCCAACCAGTATTTTTTAATAATTTAACATTGTCTACAATCTTTAAACAGAAATGGCTACGTTTATCTCGACTATTCAAGCGACTTCAAGTATATCTCAGCGGATATAAAATATATAGGAGTTATTTTCAATCTTCTCTAAATTCGTATCGACTACAAAAAGATAGTTAAATACTAGATCATGCAGACAGTCAAGGACAAGATTATGATCTAATTTCACGCTGGATATATAACTTCAAATTCTAACTATTGTCAAGTTGTTATTTGTCTTCTCTTTTAAAAATATTTGTTTCTTCAACACTTCAAATATTTAGCTTTTGGACAATTTTACTAAGTTTTATAAAATATAGTAAAATGCAAATAACCAACAATAGTAATTTACATTGCAAGACTCAGAACTTTACGGGCGTGCACGGTACCCAACGAGCGAGGGAAGCAAGCAAGCGTATTATCCGTGCGGGCACGTAAATTTCGGGTAACGGTTTAGCATTGTACAATATTTTATGATATACTGAATCGTAAATAATTTGAAAAAAAAAAATTGGAACCTATAACACAATGCATTAAACTATTTGATCGAAATAGCCTTTGGAAACATATGGCGAAGCGAAATAATGAATAAATAAATCTGTATAAATGTTGCTATGGTTTTAACAGCCCGTAAATTTTTTTATCACTAGAGACAGAGGTCTGTAATAGGACGTTTACGAGTTAGTATGACGTAAATGATATGAATTTAGTAACACTGCAACATGGGCGCATGCGTAGTTACATTATTTGAAGCTTCTCGGTTTATTTTCACAGAAGTCAAGCCGCTTCATAAGTCCAAGCCTGTTATTTTATAGGCTTGAATTGACATTTTCAAGCGGCTTGAAACGTCGAGATAAACCTAGTCCATATCGATGTTATATTTTTTTTTTAACTAACACTTAAATTAACATATTGTTTAACCGGAGTTGAAAACACCGGGCCTTAATTCAACAAACAGCACAATTAGTTTTTTCAAGTAATGTTTCTTTTTAAAACCACCACAGAAATAAAGTTAAATAAAATGATTTGTTTATTCCCCAGTTCTGAATGGATCAATCTTCATTTATTCGCAAATTTCGGTAACAAAGATATACGAGCATCGTTGAGGGTGCTAGCGCTTCAGGCGTCACCTCACAAACTTTCCTATCTATTGTGTGTGGAGAAGGCACCAAGCGGATCACTTTTATACTATTTGAAATCATTTCAACTTTGACATCGATTGAATTTGTATTCAGGCCTTCAAATACTGGTCACATAATGCACTTAGCCATGCGACCCCATATAATATTTCATGTAATTCTCAAAACCAGTTGCCGTCAAATATAGGATGCAATGAATTCTGCACCAATCAATGATTTAGTGCTGATATTTTGATTGCGCGTATCTAGAATACAAAATGTTACACAAGTAAAAAATGACTTAAGTAGGTACTCTAATTATGAAGAGTTTTCATTTTTTGTCAATCGAAAAGATTAAAATTGAATAGCACTACATTAACAAAAATATTTTCAATGCAGATAGTCAGCAACTTAAATTTTTCTACTACTCTAAAAGTAATTTGATTTTTTTATTTCGCATCCTTTCTTTAATAAGTTCTGCTGTACTTATGTAAAAGTAAAAATATTATCATACCGAAATATATTTATGATGATTCAAAAAAGTTAAAACCTGTTTGGTTTATATTTGGTTTTATATTATCATCTTTATTTAGAAAACAAATATACACAGATAAACCAATAATAATAAAGATTTATGTTACTTTGTTATGACTCCACATCGATAAGCTGAGTAGATTTTAAAAACTACATTAGTGCATAAGCAATGTTATGTTTCATAAATCTATGATTACGTTTATAGATTTTCTGGTTTATATGAATTTTACAAAAATTACATCCGTTTCCGAGTAATTTATAGTAGAATGATTGATACTTGCAACGTGAAATAAATAAGGAAAGTATTTTCAATAGTAAATTACATATAAGTGTCATTTGAACAACAATGTAAATGAAAATTTTATAGCTAACACTGAAACCGCTATTTACTACCTATGGTTCAAATTCAAAGAATTTCACTGTTTCTGTAAAAGTTTGAGTACAAGAAAATGAGTATCTACATAATTACTGAGTTTACATGCAGTTTTCAAAACGTTTTTAGTTTTGAAAACGCCATGTATACAGAGTCAAAACGGTTTTGAGTTATCTCAAATTAAAACTAAAATTCATGGGTTTGACTTGAAAACTAGTTTTAAAACTACTCATGTAAACACTTAAAATTCAGTTTTGATATTGCGCATGCGTACATAGCATAACGTTTCTGTCGCTTTGTGTTATTTGGTGTTACTAACCTACAAATAAACTGACAGTTGTGTAGTTTTAGTGGGTAGGGATACAAAGTAAAAAATATAATTGAAATAATGGCAAAACGAAGAATTTGAAATGAAGAGGGTTTGTCACTTACATCAGCCAAATGCGCATGCGCCGAAACTGTTTTCAAATCAATCTGTAAACCTGTTTTGAAAATTGCATGTAAACAGTTTTGCGTAATTTTGATTGAAAACTGAAACCATTTTCAAAACTGCATGTAAACGTAGTAAATGTGATGCAGGTGGAAGAATCGTTAGAGTTTATGACGGAATGGCCCAAATGGCGATTAGTGGATATGAGGTGTGCCGGGTTGTTTTTTCTTTCAATATAATTTTGGTGTAAAAAATTTCAGTAAAGCCCAGAATCGATTAAAAATGACCCATATTGACCGAACGAGGTAGCGTACAATGGTAGCGTTGCAGCTTCATATATCGATGGTTCCTAGTTTTAATCCCGGTTATGATACGGATGTTTTTAAGCGCCTTTATCGTTGATCTCTATCGACAACAATTAAGGAAAACCGCGGTTACAGAAAAAAGTGTCTCATCTCCATCTATCATCGCTTCGAAGTTAGTGGAAGTGTAATCTGAACATCAGCAGTACGATAGTGGTCAAACACTACGGATCGGTGTGCCTACTGGGGTCGTTAATAGGCTAAAGGTGCATTCACAAATGAAAATTAGGTTTATTGTTTTTGTTTAGGTTTAAGGAAGTCATTCATAAATGTAAGTTTATATTAGTTTTGATATGTGCAGACATCTATGTAAATGCTTAAAAAACAAGGTTAAAATATCGGTAGAGCAGTACTCAACAAGACACCTGTGCGCCGTGAAACTGTCATTCGCTTGGCGTTACTGGTTATATTTCAGCTATTAATTTATGACAGTCTCCATGATCTCGCATTTGTTTAAGGGTGCGTTAACGTATTGCGGGTCCCATACGCAAAACAGTGTATTTTTTGTCATCATTTTCTCTTTTCTATGAAATGATATTTCTATCAAACATATATAATTAAGATACATATTTTTTTGTTTGTAAAATGAAATAATTTTTAGTTTTTTTACGTTATTGTTGACCATAATAAAAAAATTATTTCTCGAATTGAATGATAAAATCCAGCCAAATTTATCTCAAACCATAAAGTATGTCAAGTATGTTACTAATACTAAATTTGAACTTTATTGCTCTAATAGATTTTGAGAAAAAGGTGACAATATATTAAGTGAAATAATTTGCGTCAGTAGCAAATATTTTAGTAAAATAGTTCACACTATTTTCTATAGGTGTCTATCCTCTTGTGTCGGTATTACAGAGTAAAGCGTGGCGAATTTAAAATGGCACAAAATACAAGATTGATTTATATTGCAACATACGAAATACTTTTTATATTATTAATCTAAAAAATATATGTATTCTACATATAAACTAATATAATTGTAAAAATTATTATATTTATATTATTTCAGAGAAGTTTTTAAAGTCATGTGGGCAAAGAAATCGCAACAATTGTACAGAATCATAATTTTTCTTCATATACGAACAATAATTCATTAGAATGTTTAATTCTTGATCTTTAATTTTTAATTGGCAAAAAAGCGAAATATTTTATTTTGTTGTATAAGTAATGAATGTGACTAAAAATAGAAACAAATTTTAAATCTCATTGGCATATGAGAGACCCGATTTGTCTATACCTGCCGCATGTATCCTTTTCATAACTTTGTATTTTTGCGTGGGGATAGGATTATAAGTGTAATAAAGTAAAATGGTTTACTGGCCCTTTGTTCTCGCGTCTATAGTCTGTGAATACCGACAAATGACTTTTAAATTGATATTGGTTTATTTATCCACTTAAAAGTTAAGGCTTCTTGATTTAACATTTTTATATTATTGTTTGTAATATATAAAATATAAGCATTTTTATTGCTTCTTGTTCTTAAAAATTTATAAAACTCTTTTGATTATAAGGCATGTATAATAATAATAATAATATGTATAAAATTATTAATTTAAAAATAGTATATTTACATTTGCAAATAGAAATACTACTAAATAGAAAGAAATTGTTTGATTTAAAAACATTTTATTACAATTTTGCAGTCATTCCAGGTTCATTTTGACTGTGTTTTATGTTAATACAATTATTATTGTAGATTTTTCTATATTTGTTTCCAATTATTTCAATTCTCACTACATCAATACATATAAATTATCAGATAATTTTTTATAAGGGAAAAAATAACTAAGATCTGAGTGTCCATATATCCAGTAGAAGAGTCGCGAATAGAATATTATTTTTATAAATTACTCGTGTGTTTTAAGTTCAATTGTTTTTATTTATTTTGCTTGATTAACCTTCTCTCTATCTCTTCAAATATAGAAATTTTAACGAAGAATCATTTAATTGAATCACTTGTATTTTGTATGTTTATTTATTTATTTGAGGAATAATATCTCTATTTATATTTATACTGAATTAAGAAATTGAAATCATGATATCCCGACTTTTAATTATTTTTGTAACTGCGCTGTAGAATGAAGAACGTTAGTTTATCACGATACGCATTTGTTAGGTTTGTTGTTTTTTCATCTTTTTTTAAATTGTAAATAAGAAATTAATAATTTACAATAATGTCTATTCAGTAATTTTATTTTTATTATCATTTTTCATACTATATTATTTAAAATTTAAGAATACTGCATTAGGTCGTGTTAATACACCTACTTCCAAAATTTATAAAGAAATTAATAATTTTTCCTTCAAAATAGCTATTTTCTTTGTAGCTTAATAAATTGAAAATCTGGCCACCATCTGACCAAGACGGACTTTGGACGAAAGTTGTAAAAGTTAGCGGTCGGCTTATTTCGCCTAACAAAATTCGCTTTGTCGCCTTTCAGGTAAACAACGAAAAATACCGTTATGTTAGTATGGATCAGAACCTTATTTCGCCATTTCTTCGGCATATTTATATCTACAGTCAAGTAGTTGTACGTTAAAGCGCTACTACATCATGGCGCTGTTTAGAAAACGCACCCTTAAAAAGAGCCGAATCCACCAAGTGGATACTAAATAAGGATCGGTGTATATATCTGTATCATTACAGACTCGTTCTCATTGGTGAAGTTTGTGACGCCAAACTAAATCATAAACCGAAAGTTTGGACCTTGCAATGTTTAGCTTTATGATTTGGATTTAGAGACCCTAAAGGTGCATTCACAAATGAAAATTAGGTTTATGGTTTTTGTTTAGGTTTAAGTAAGTCATTCATAAATTGTAAGTTTAAATTACCTGAAAATTAGTTTTGATATGTACAGACATGTAAATGCTTCAAAGACAAGTTTAAAATATCGGTAGAGCAGTACTTAACAAGATACCTGTGCGCCGTGAAACTATCATTCGCTTGGTATTATTGGTTATATTTCAGCAATTAAGTTATGACAGTCTCCATGTTCTTCTCGCATTTGTGTAAAAAGCCAAATCCATCAAGTGGATACTAAATAAAGATGGGTGTATATATCTATATCATTTCAGACTCGTTCTCATTGGCGAAGTTTGTGACCTTGCAACGTTTAGCTTTATGATTTGGATTTAGAGACCCTAAATTCTGAAGTGTGAATGCAGTCATTATATATTATGCGGTCAAAGTCTTTAAATCTAAAGTATAAACCATAAATCTAAACCTAATTTTCATTTGTGAATGCACCTTAAATTCTGAAGTGTGAATGAAGTCATTACATAATATGCGACCAAAGTCTTTAAATCCAAAGTATAAACCATAAATCTAAACCTAATTTTCATTTGTGAATACACCTTAATAATAACAAAGTGCAAAAGATCTGTAGATACAAAAATAAAAATAAAACATCAAAATAAAGTTGTAAATTTGATTTAAAATTACCTCGAATAGTAAAAGATTTCAAATCAATTTATAGAACTCAATAGGGAAAGTACTGAGAGTAACAATACGTGTATTACTGAATAATAATATATGATAGTTTGCTTGTGGCTTTTCCCGCGACTGTACTGGAAAGTGTCAGTCGTGTTTCCAGACATGGCTCGGCCAGGGTAGTCTGATGCACACGACTACAGTCAGAGTCAGACAGGTAAATCTAAATCCAGCGTCGAGCCTCGAGTTTGTCGGTGTCTGAGCGCTGGACAAACCTCGGCCACATAAATCCACCAGCCCGCCGTCAACAACTCGCCGTAATGTGGATTCCGTAAAATAGAAACTGATAGAGCGATAGCACAATGAAAAATAGAAAGGATATACTAGATAAAGATATAGGATATGCACTATTGTATGGAAAATTAAAACTGTTATCTCACAATCAAATCGGCAATAGTTTCGTGTGACAGTGATATGATGTTTAACGTAAACTAAACATGATACCGGAAATATGATTAAAGACGGTCTACATTCGTATATTCAAGCACCTGTGTTGATTCGAAATAAGTCCCTGTCGTCATTCAGATTCAGAAAATAAAATTTATCCAGGACACAGACTCAATATATGAAAATTAATGAACATTAAAAGTTAATATATACTTAGTTTAGTTGTCGTGACCATTTATGCATTTCAAATTTTATACCGCTGGAATTGCCGTGCCGATGAGTTTTAAAACGATGGATCGGAAGCATTCGATTATCATCGTTTACCAAATTAAAATTGAATGATAGTTGAGGTTAACTAAGTATGTTAGTTTCGCTACTTTGAGTCTACGGTTTACTTGCCACAGTCCATGATACTATGAATACAAAATATGCCATTTAGAGATTCGATTTTCGTTCGCCACGCGCATGATGTCACCCAGTGGCAAGTCACTGTCAAATAGCATTGAAAACTTTCAATTATATCAAATTCTGGCTCAAAATAAATACACTTAATATAAATTAATGTTTATTTAATAAATAACAAAAAGTAAATGATTTTGTCCATTAATTGTGAACAGTAATTATCTAAATATAAATTTTTGATTATTATGTATTATTTACTAAAATTATTACTACATATAGGACAAACTAAATTACAAACAAGTTAACATCACCAATAATATTTGTGTAAAAATGTGTTGATAGTAATATTCTTATATCGATTTTATTATTTATAGAGCGATCCATGCGCAAAGTTATGGCTCTAATATTTAAATTAACACTGTTTTCGTGGTTCTACTATATACTCCGTTATTAAACTAGGAGGCGTAAATTCAAAAGTTATATTTACACCCTACAATACACCAGAAAAAATATTTAGGTACTAACAATTTAAATCAGGGATCGGAAACTGCAGAAAAATAGGTTCGGTTTGCGTTCAGGTCCAGAAAAGAAAAGAAAATTGGATTCTGGTTCGGTTCGTGTTCAGAAAAAATATTTTAGGTGATTCGGTAACGATTCAGTTCCGTGTTCGAAAAATTAAAACATATCTATCTGAAATAAAAAATTGTACATGCGAGTAGTAGTATTATTTTATTATTATTGAGCATACCGCTCAATAATAATAAAATAATATTACTCTAATAGGTAAATAATAAAAATGAAAAACAAAAACAATTATTTACATTCAAAATACCCTTACCAATAAATTTATTTTGTAAAGAAATTTTCATTTAATCAAAATAAATTTTTTCATATATATTTGCTCGTTGAAGATGCAAAAAGAATTTCAGTGCACACTAACTTGTGTAGTTGTAACTGCTATCTCAATTTGCGCAAAGTCAAAGAGTATAATAATTTTTGTTCCTCCCAAAAATTTATTACATTAGCAGTTTTTGGAAGTCTTTGGACGTCTTCATAATTTTTAAAAACTATGTATTTGTAAATTAGGTTTATTTTAATTTTAATATTTCTGCTTGAGCTTTTTCATTACCTTTTACTAACTTTCTAATAAATCTTCCTCATCTTCAAATAATGAAATAAAATGTTAAAAATGTAGGTTTTGTTTAAAGGTAATTATTTCAGTACAAAACTAATCCTATTTGCAACTATTTGTTACAGAAATATAAAAACATGTTGGTTCAGTGAACCAGGTTTGTTGAACCCGCAAATAGTGGGTTCAGTTCCGGTTCGGGGTCATATCGACCAAATTAACAGTGGTTCGGGTTCTAGTTCAGGTTCACAAAAAGGGTGGGTTTGGAACGGTTTTAGGTTCGGTTCGGGTTCCGGTCCCTCATTTAAATAACCGTACGTTTAATCCAAACAATGCTATACCGCCACAATTAGTTATTGCAAGATATGTTTATTTTTATTTCGGAAATATCACAAAAAACAAATACATATGAATAACATACATCTATTAACTAATAGGTTTATGGTAAATAATTAATTAAAAGAGGTTATGTCAAAAAAGCAAAAATGTGAAATGTGAAAATGGAAACGAAACTAGGCTGAGTTCTAGCCCACCAGAAACGCACTAGAGAAATTTTGAATTTACTCCTTCTTATTTAATAATGAAGTATAATCTATATTCTCTTGAAATGTTAAAGAAAGATTTTTATATAAAAATTAAATATAAATATTCGAAGACTATTTTTATGCGATTAGTTTTTTTTTTTAATTTTGTAAATACTCATTCAGCAATGCGATTAGTAACGAATGAATAAACGTAAATAAATTCTAAAAGTAGTCTCCATTAACGATCTAATTATTTATATTTATTTCATTTTATAATTTTAATAGAATCTTGGTATGTTTTCGATAAATTCCCAAGTGTCTGTGAATATTAAATCAAGGAAAGAAATTGTGAAAAGAATGCTAGCCGGCGGGATTTGAACCCGCATCCTCAACATTTGTACTGTTGCGTGCTACCATTTATATGTCTGTGAATAATTTAAAAATATACTCGTACTTGGTTTTTCCATATTTTTAGACAATTAATACTATTGACTCTTAAATAGAAGTATCACCGAAAACATCTCTCGACCTACAGTCTCGAGTGTGTTTCTATGGCAATACTTCTCATCATTCGGCAGTATTTTAGAAGTACTTGTGACATAATAACTGATTATAAAGTAATCAAAGGCCGTCGCTCAGCTAAAAATTCTGCTTAGTACTCGACTGTAACAAGTACTTTATTATTTGTGCCTCGCCCAAACAATAAGTATTAAATGCCAGATAAAAAAGAGAATATTTTTTTATACAAGTGCCCGTAAAACTAACTTCATCTCCGTTATAGAAATTGAAAAGTGTAGATTTCTTTATTGAAACCCAGTATTCATTTCAGTATTCTTATTTCATTTTGTAGTAGCTACACCGCATAAAGTTCAACATCATGAAATCGTTTTACAAATTCTCAGAATATTGTGCAGACTGGAAACAATAATAGGTCAAATGGAGTATACTTTCACTGTTTACAGTTCCAAGCAGTAACGTTCATAAACTTGGCGCCAGATTAAAGCAACAATAGATTAACTTTTCTACCTGTACCGTAAAATGTGTTTTGTTGTTAATCAGATTTTAGGAATTCATTATCAGTGTTCATTTAGGAATTTCCTGCTACATTAGCTGTACTCGAACCACAAGCTTTCCTCACTTTATCTATTTTTTAAAAAAAAATATTTGAACGAAGTATTTACTTTTTGCTAATTAAATAATTTCACAACAATTGACAACTGTGCGATAATTAGATTGTTATTAAGAAAAGCACTTACAATTAGTTAAATATTTAGCAACTTTTTTAAACATTTTTTATTAATCTGAAAATCTTAAAAACTAGATTTAAGCGGGCATACTTTTATTTATTTACGAGTACTTTAGAATTGCTCAAAACACAGATAATAAAATCATCATCAAAACTTTTATTTTTAAGATATATTTTACATGATTTTACACAGATTTTAGTTGAAAGTAACACACAAATATTTTTTTGCATAAAACCCGTTTCATATATGTTATATAACAACTTATTAAAGCATAAAAATTTCTCTATATCAGCCAATTGTATACAGTAACAACCATAGTTATTTCATTTTGAAAGACAGTCCCTTTAACTTCATTTCTTCGAAAAACACACTTATATCTAATGACAACAGCAAATTCGTTAATGTCTCATATTACACTAATGAGCGTATTTATACGGAAACACCCGAAAAATTTAATACAAAGGTATTAGTTTTCCGTTGCAGTTTATTACATTTTCTAGAATTGCTGACAAAATTATAATAGGTTAAATTAGTACCGAATGAATGCATTTGTTAACACGTTATAATGTAAAATTTTCATAAATATGTTTGATGAAATTTATTTTTATTATATTTCAGTTGATAAACAAATCTCTAGTTTTAAGCTTATCTTATTCTTAATAATAAACATAAAATATTTAATGTTACAATATTGAGAAATTGAACCTTAATTTAAAGACGGTTAAATTTGTATTTTGAAATTAACAATATTTTAACGACAGTAAATGTGATATGAATTATTCAACATTCCGATTAAATTTACATTTTAAACTATTTTTAAATAACTGACAATATAGCGAAACGACAAGTCAAATTATTTATTATTACTCTGAAAATATTCATTACATTTTGTTTATGTACAGTTCAAAATTTAAATATATAACGTCCGGTGGCTCCGTTGATGCTTAAATTTTAACTTTTTAAATTTAATTTTTTAATATAATTTCATCAGAACGTATAAATAAAACTAAGACTGTCGGTAAAAATCCGGTGAAAAAATTCCTTATAACAAGCGAGTTATAGTCCTCCGAAATTTGAAAATATAGATGTGACGTCACGTACATATATAAGTTTTTATATCAAACTATTTTCTTCATGGACCTAAATGCTCTTGAAATATATGCTATTTCTAAATTATATTTATAAAAAATAAATGATTATTATAATGTACAAGAAGGCATGATTTATAATTGGAAACATATTCAAATTATTAAGTTTAATGCAAAATATTTATATTCAACTAAAAACTGTTTGAGAATTGCACTACTAGACTGATAGCCACGCCTCCGCTATTTCAATTTCTCACTCGGTATTCGTTATATATTTATAGGTGGTTTTTGAGTCGCCAATCAAAATAATATATATGGATTTAATATGAGTGACGAGCTGCTAAAACAAATACCCCCTTATTTCCCAAGTATTTCAATTATATCATTTTATTTCTTTATTAATATTCATTATTAAGCATATACTTTCACTATTTATTACTATAATTTCTTTTAATTCCATTCAGCTGTAATCCCCTATTATAAATTGTTTCCAAGAATTACAATTTTTAATTTGTGGTATTAAACCTGGAATAAATGCAAAAGGCACAGGCTTTCCCGGGAATGTATCAGAATAGTTCTAACAATAATAAAATTTATTATGCCTGTAATGTGGTATTTCCGCGATTTTCGTGCATTAAAATCCACAAAATCACCGATAATCGCCAATATTTCAATAATAAATTTGTGTTCCAGTACTATCTGCTTTCATTAACAGTCAAAATAAATCAAATTATTACAGACTCACGAATTTACACGTACCTTATTTTAATTTTTACTGTGTTAATAATTTTGTTGTGTTAAAATATTGTACAAATTTCTCTTAGAAGACAATTCATGCAATTAAAGCACTAGCTTTTTCGGGCTTTAATACACTAAAACAACGTCATGTGGGAAGTATATCTTCCCTCATAGTTTGCAAATATCTATTACATTAGAATTATTATAATAAATAAGGAGTTTTTTAATATACTCCATACCAGAATATTTAGTAAATATATTTTTACGTCATTTATATTGTTTTAAAATAAAACCACTGTCTTCTATGTAAAAGTAGATATCCGCTAAATGAATCTGTCTGTCCTGATATATGTTACGCCTATAAATTTCATTTACGACAAATAGGGAACAAAGATGTTAGCTTAGGGCGTAACGAATACATCTTTAGGAAAAGCGCGATGCAAAAACTATTAATATAATAAAAATAGTATTTATTTAGATTTGATCTTATTTCCGATTTTCAAATAGCAACTCCTGTGGTGCTCTCTCCACAACAACTATGCAGGTTGGCAATAAGCAATAAGCCGTCATGATATATTTATTAATTGCTATCACAACATTAATCACAGCTGTGTAACATTAATTTCTCCAGAGTCCGCACCTGTGTTGTGTCTAATTCCCCCCTTGCAGTCCGGCCCTGCAGCAACAAACGCGTGTAGTATGCACCACGCGGTTACATACCCAGCGAAATACCGACTAAATTATGTCCGATTTCAGATTGTGTTTGTTCCATCTGCCGTCTCTCTCGGTACAGTAGCCAAGCATTGCCATAGCCAAGCCATTCCCCGCCGTTTGCCCATTGCCCGTCCGTCCATCCGTCTGCCTGGCTGGCTGTTTCGAGGTTTAAATACGCTGAATTTAAATAGTTTTGCATGTGTAGCGCGAACTCAATGCGAGATTCCAAACACAGAAAGAAATAGATGCAATGCGGTGAAGCGATGATGAAGGAATCAAACAAGAAAAAGAGGGGAAATTGTACGCAGACACAGAGTTAATGGAAACGTTTATAAAGTTCTAATAAAGACCACTAAGCTAAACTTCTTTTCACAATAACTAAAGAGAAAGAGAATTTCATGTTGCTGTCTTCTATTTCGAATATTAAAATCACAGTTTAATGTTAAACATGTTTTGTCCAGCATCTACTTGTAAGTGACACTTTATTCATTGAAATATCGTACAGAAACAGTATTTTTATGATGATAGATACAAATTTCATTTCCGGCACCTGTCATTTTAGTGTTCAATTATCGAAGGCAGGGAAGTGGAAGTATCTCATTACAGAACAAGTCACGGAAAGAATTAAAAATAATACTATTTCTATTTATTATCTTAGAGAAATAAATATAATTGTACCTATATGTTTACGAAGCAAAAGTATCTAGCTAATAGATTCATAATTTTTAATTGTCAATTCACCCCAATTCTGTAAGAAATTTTTTAAGTATTAGCAACATTGCTAAAATTAGTAACCATCAGAAACACATGTAAAATCTGTCATTTTCATGTTTTATTCAGTGTTTGCAATAGGTGAGTATCACTAAGTGAAATTTAAATGTTTTGATAATGTATACTGAAAGTATATCATGTAAGTATAAAAGTTAACTTTTTATTATCTTGAAATTAAAAATCGAAATTAAAGCACTACATGTTCAAAACGGTCGCCACATAAAAATCCGGTTATGACGTATCCGGCCCTGATTAAATTATATTTTAACGTAAGAAAATTTACCATAAATAAACTTCAATTTAAATTTACGTAAAGTTTACACACCGGCAAAGTGACAAAACAAAAATGTCGAAGAGAATCTTGGCATACGTTTAATGATTCAATATAAACTAAAATGTTAAATACAGTAAACTCACAGTTTGAATGACAGATGCCAACATGATATTTTACTTCAATTATATTTTGTCTCTAACAAATATTCTAGGGCCGCATACGTACTTCCTCTGGTGTTTAATATATAATAATTTTTTTCGCATTAGTGATACTTTATAAAAAAATAAAAAATACGTATCTCTTATTTTTTCATGTAGATTAACATATAAATTTTTCAAAACTTATAATACTCCCCTATTATTATTGGCTACTTGCTACAGCAATGTTGCTAAGAGTTAGTAACTTTACTACAGAATTGAAGTGAGGAATTGTTATTTGAAATTATACGTATATTGATGACTTAATTTAGTTTTCCGATTTCAGGATATTAATCTATTGTTTATATGTACAAAAGTAGGCTTGTAACTAAGTAATAACCGAGGTAATAACTGTATCTGTATGGTAATATTATTACCATACTGACTTGTCAACAACGGTCTACAAAAAGAAAATAAAATGGAAATTTAATGCTCTTCATTAATACATACAGATAACGTTAGTGTATAGTTCTAAATACGGTTTACTTTATTCTAAAATAATGAACATGAGGAATAAAGCATATGATTTAAATATTTGTCATATTGACATATGTCAAAATAATTATTCTGTCAACCATAGCATTCTGAAAGTAGCATTAATGAGAAAGTTTCAAAAAATAATATTTTTATTAATAATGTTTTCATTTTCTGAAACCGATAAACTATTGAACAAACCACGGATGTTAAGAATCATAACACCCCTTAGATATCTTAAAATCCTCGCTCCACGAGCTCGGATTTCAAACCGACATCTGCGGCAGTTATGATATACATAACATTCCTAGGTATGTTAATAACTATAATTCAAACGGTCGCCGGGAAAATAGAATACACTTTCCAGACTTATAATGAACTTAATTATTTGAATTCAATCATCTTTAAATTCAAAGCAACAAATCTTAAAAAGAGTTACTATACGATTATTTTACCTAAAATTCTTCATCAGATTTAACTTGGAACTACTATTCGACGGTTGTGAATTAAACTTATTCTCAAATACAAAAAGCAGCGTACATACACAACTTATTGTACCTACTCGCTTAAAGTCTAACAAAGAACATCAAACTGTAAGAGCATTCTTCTACAACAATAAATAAAAATCGTTCATTCCGCAAACTTTACTAAACACTCGGCTGTCATACGCAAATCATATTCTTATTTTCTAGAGTTGCTATATGTAAACAATAACCTAGAAGTCAAGTCAAGGCGTCTTGTAAACACCATATTGTCGGTTCGGTTACATCTAATAGTTTGACAATAATTGATATCCGCCTTTCTCGGTAAGTTAGGTTAGAAATGAATTATTATCTATTATTCATGTGACGATGTACCGAAACCTTCCCGTCGCGTAATAATTTATTTTCTACACTTGTAGCATAAATATAAATTTCTTTTTAACATATCACATAAACTATGTATTTTTATTTTGAGAATAGCAGTTATATTCAGCAATAAAATAATCATAAACATAAAAATGTACCATGTACTGTACATCATAGCCACATCCTATACTTCGTTTCACGTAAGAAAATAGTTATGGGAAGATAGGTGCAGTTTGATATTGTTGTTTAATTGGATAATTCCCTAATCAAAAAACAAGATCAAACTGAACCTATCTTCTCATCGCTATTATCTTACGTGAAACAAGGTATAGTACATGGTAATTATACCTGTATTATAAATATACCTGCAAAAAATCTGAAGTGGCAAGCACATTACCGTCCGTCAGTTCTATGTATTTTGTACACACAAATTGATATGAAAGTTCCTTGCAAAAGATTCTATTTCTTGTACACTACCTTCCGGCAGTTATATGTATTTTATACAAATTCCACACAGAAAGTTTCTAGCAAAAGATCCTATATTTCCAGTAAAATTATAAGACAAACATACTGTCAATTGCACTTGACACTGACATCTATCAATCAGAATTTTCTTAATAAAGTAGCTATTTCCATAGCTGGCTACTTTATGAAATTTAATTTCTTTTAAATTTTTTAACTCTATGCCCATTTAATATGAAGTATAAATTGCAGTCAAATCGTATAGAGAATAAAATATTCTTTAATATTTATAGTAACATTAAATGTGAAAAAATGATATTTAACATCGTTTTTTCAAGAAAATTTGTTAAAATCTTCAAATGAGGGTATTTCCGGTTGACCAAATGTAACCAAAATCTAATCAGCTCTTCATATGGATGTAACGAAGAAGAATACGAAAGAATTATAACTTTTAAAATTGTAGTACAGACATCATCGGAAAAATAAGAGAATTGTATTCTAGGAACCCTAAGACGTGCTTATTGATTAAAAACTCATCATCGAATTTTTGACCAAAGACAATACCTTCGTTACCTAAAAGTCACGGAAGGTAAAAACAAGAACATTTAGTTTTAGTCAATATTTTTACAATTCGAACTCATAAATATCCAAGTTGATTAATCTACATATATAAAATTAAGTTTCAATCATAAACTTTATATAAAATCTGAACGCTGTATATTCTAACACAGAAAGAAAATTTTAGTATCAATAAATTAAAATGAGTCGAACAATAAATAACGGCATAAATCTTAGAAGTACTTATTTTCTAGTAAATAAAACCTTGCGTTTAGTGAAAAACGCTATACAATTAAAGTCCACATATCAGATTTCAAAACAATCAAGTGTACGGCCTACAATTAAATCCGGGATCTTTTGTTTGGGCTGGGGCAGACAACAAGAAACAACCATTATTTACACAACTCGCCTAACAACTTGGAACAACGCACCCTAGACATTAACCCTTTGCATACGTTAAATTATCAGTTTAATTGTTGACGCACGCCTAGCCGCACCAACAAAACAAATGACAATCTTACTCTAGCTACGTCATCCAACAATGCCCCGAAACCTAACCAGGGACACCCAAACGGGAAGACTTCGCTTTCAAAATTTTAGATCCTACCAATTATTAATAGTATTATTTTCAACCAATTAGAAAATACACATATTCCGATCAACTTTTTAATTAGAAAATAACGCTTTACAAAACTAGGCCCAAAAATTCCGTTTTCCGAGTTAAAATTCTTTAAAAACAATGAAAGTTGTTTGGGAAACGAGACAATAAATTCAGAAATATTTCAGTGGCATAATGCAAGAACAATCAATGTCCAACCGTAAATGAACCTATGGAAATCGGCATCCATTGAACCAATGTCGTCATAAACCAAGAAAATATTTATTACAATAATAAATCACAGAATTATTAACATTTTTTGTAATAAACATTAATTGTGCAAAAAGACAAGTTTTACAAAAAGGTACTCTCGGTTTATAAACAGTGAAAATTTCTTGGTGATTTTAAATCACTCATTCCCATTCCCAAAGTTCCAAATATTCACATTGATTGTTTTTATATTAAGCATAAAACCTTAGATTCAACATTTTCCGTTTTAAATTTTATTCTTACTTATAACTTATAACATAAGTCTACTTTTAACTGTCTTTGGTACATGATATAGGCGGTGATCTTACCAAGTTTCTAAAATAAAATTTACAGTAATTATGAATCAATTAAGAAAAGTAAACTTTTATAAATTATATGATCACCCAAAACTGAAAATAGACATTTTTGAATAATTTTTTGATGAGAGACTAATAATTTAGAGAACTAGTCTCCAAATTTCCTATTTCACAAAAAACGTCGTGTAAAATTTTATAAAAATGGCATTTGTTGGAAACTAGCTGATAGAGTCAGCAAAATTATGAAATATTTGTTTTAAATTGTACCTACTCTTTCATATTTTATTTTAGCAGTAATTATTCTACTTCTGAATGTATATTGTGGGTTGTGGGTAGCAGATAAAATAGCGCCTTTATAACATCCGGAAAGATTACTGGATTCTGAAACTTCCAGAATAAGCCTCAGTCAAATTTTCTAATTCATGTAGTAAAGTTATACTTTCCGGACATTCTGACTCGTGTTTTATAAATTATGCATATACGTTGAATTGTCTAAAATAAGCCGTGTTTAATTTCTTGGCGTTTCACGTATGAACCAATAGGGCTGTTGCAAGAATTTTTATATGACATCTAAGTACTAAATTTTAAATGATATTGTTCTTTAAAGAGCCTCAAATTTAAAAATATCACGAAATATCCATTAGATATTTTACAATTAATTATTGAAATTTGTGTAATATTTTGAAAAACTCACACGTGATCTGAAACAGAATGTGACGTCAGAGCACATAACATGTGACAAACTATCGGCTACTTTTATTTATATAAATAACGTAAACTGTTTTCCTATTGGCTATAAATGACGTACTGTATGTGCTCCGACGTCACAGGAGAACGGAGTTGTTTTTCATGACTATTTCTGGCGTAAACTTTCATTTAAAATACTTTTTAAATAATGTGGAACCTGCTCATTTAAACATTATTATAAGTACAAATGTAACAAAATATAATTTTGCTCAATAACAATGGTTTAAAAGTAATTTCTTGTTTCTTAATTTGTAATATAAACAATAAAATTCTTTGATTCTTATAAATAAACATTTTTTCTGGAAATCTCAGAATCAAAAATTAATTATAAGTTTAGCGAATAGCTATTAGCTTTACTCTTAAAACAGTAAATAATTTTAAAAAACTGATTAAATTTTGTATAAATATATTTATTTTTCGTTCTATTAAGAACAGATTTTTATAAGATACTTTTCATGTATTTTCTTATTAACAGGTTACGATGAAATTAAAGCATCCTATATTAATTGTAATTTATGTACAATTTAGAAGAAAAAAGTTACTACAAGAACAAAATTTAATCTAAAATCAATTAAACAAATGGAGTTCCCCAAATTATATTTCGGACTTGGGAAATTTACTAATAACAATAAGATCATTTCTTAAATTTTTCATTATGAAAATGTGTATATTTTTGCTCATTATGTTATGCTGTCAGGAATAACCACAAATATGCCTAAAATTAATCTATTTCAAATCCAAAAATGGAAAGAAATTTAAATACAATTAATTTGTTAAGTATGTATATTACGTTAAATCCGGAAATAATGTCGTTTTACAAGTTAAGATAGGCACGGAAACACTTGGACCCCAATAAAATAACTTTTCGAACACTATTTTATCTGCTATCCACAATATACATATTCAGAAGTAGCATAATTATTGCTAAAATGAAATATGAAACAATAGATACAATTTAAAACAAATATTTCATAATTTTGTTGATTCTATCAACTAGTTTCCAACAAATACCATTTTCATAAAATTTTACATGACTAGCTTTTTGTAAAATAAGAAATTTGGAGACTAGTTCTCTAAATTATTAGTTTCTCATCAAAAAATTGTTCGAAAAATGCGTGTTTTCAGTTTCAGGTGAATATATTTATAAAAGTTTGCTTTCCTTAATTGATTCATAGTTACTGTAAATTTTATTTTAGAAACTTGGTAAGATCACCGCCTATATCATGTACTACCAAAGACAGTACGTTTCTTTTATCATATAACTATAACACGCAGCGGTATTGAAACATTAGACGCAATTTGAATATGAATATGCATATACCTATTAGTCTAATAGGTATATGTGAGTATGTAATAAGCAAAGGTAAAACGAAAAGTTTGAGAACTTCAAGTTGTTCGGGGTGGTCCATTATTATCCAGGCATACTCCGCACTGTAATCTCGCGCGCTCTTCTTTTGTTTCGACGTTTTAAAATTCAAATTTCCGACAGGAAACTAATATGTTCATTTCGGCCGAAGAAAAAAATGACTGCGTGGAAAACAAAAGACTGTTACGCCTACGAGGGGCCATTTGTATCAGCACGGACTTGGACAGTTGAAAAGTTCATCAGTGATGCCAAATAAAGTCCGAACAGTTAAAAAACAAAATAACCAAATAACGGATACTTGTGTGAGATTTTAACGAAAGCTTGGCTATTTGTACATTTTTCAGAGAACGTACAACTTGACTGGCAAATCGATCTTGACAACAAAATTAAAGTTTCTCGGAATTACAACAATTACGAGGAAAAAGACAATGGCTATATCTATTACAGATAAGATAAATCGTCATTCAAGTAAATATAGTTACTGATGCAACTATTAATTTGATATAAAGTTTTTGTAAAATTACTTATAAGAACCGTTAAAATTTAAAATTATAAAAAACTAAAATTATTCATATAAATTATAATACTTTTTATAATTTGAAAAAATCCATGAAATTAAACTTATATAAACGCATCTATACATATTATTTAATACAATACGCGCTATGCACATAACAATTGTAATTTAACACTACATTACGAATAAGTAGTACTTTCTCATAATGTGCACTAGCATCAGCGTAGTACATTTACTCAAATTAAATCTCAATATGTTATAATCATTAATATAAATTGCAAATTACAAAACTAAATTGCAATTGTAATTTAAATATTGCAGTGTAACAGGTGAAATATGTTGTTAAATACAGTAAGCTCAGCAATTCTAATTAATAAGATACAGGAATTGAAAACGTAATTAATATAAAAATGGATTTTGTTTAGAATAATCTAGTAGTGAAACAAATCCCGCGAAATACATGGATATGTGAATAACGCTCAGAAACTATCACTCCACGCAGGTTTAATACACAACCGCGCCACTCTTAAAAGTTTTAAAATATGAAAAATACTGAAGAACTATTTACCTAAGTACATTTCGGCAAATCGCGAATCCAAACTTCTTTTAGAAACTTTTATCAACACAAAGCCACAAGTTGAACGCCAATGACAGGTTGTTGTTTACATGGCAACGTTAGCCGGAGCGGCAATCATCAGTTGTCATATTTACATCGCACAATAAACAAACAAATGCAAGTAAACTGTGTTTAGTTTAGTCCGAAAACACTCGCGATGGGGTAGAGTTGGAACAAACTAGCAAAGACTTAACTCGTGTTGACAGCGGTGACAATCCGACAATGCTCGACGTCAAACTGCAAACACACACAACGGCTGGCTGTTTTCCGCGGCAGGCACTGTTTCACCGCACACTTCATCGTTTCGATCAATAGCAACACTCGCGAATACGCAATTCACACAGCAATTTTTCATATTTACACGTATTTGTACACACAATTTTGCGAGAAATTGTAAACTTCACTGCCGCCACAGTCCGCCGGAAGTTCGTGGTGGCAAGCATGACAAGTATGTAAAGTATTGGAGGAATTGTGGACACATTGCTGGCATTCTAACGCATATTTCGCCTATAACACTGCATATTCTGTATGAAAACGGTTTTAAAATGGTTCAGTACTCACCAAAGATGAAATTCGACGCCTCCTCGGCAACTTTGCTGGAAATTAGGACGGATTTTGGTCCGTAAATATGAAGAGTTGGTCTGTTTTTGGTATGCCAAGAATGGCACAAAGAATCTAGACAACGCACGCAACTAGCGCGCACCTGGATTGCGCATGCTGAGCTCACACAACTTCTCATAGGAGAAGCCAGTTTTCTTCCCCTCTCACTCCCGCAGCTGATCGTCAGCTGTTGACTGTATGCGGCATCTGTTGTTTTCGAAACATACCATTCTAATCAGGTAATACAGAAAATACACTACACCACTTACGCGCTTATTTAATTTATAATACAACCTAAGATTTATAAATACAAAGAATAACAATAAATAGAAGAACAAATTTCGATATGTATTTATATTTTATGCCTTGAACAGCAAAATTTGTATAATTTATGTCTAATAATTAATATATTATGTATACAAACAATACTTTTTTCTATACAAATGTATATTATGATTAGGGAAAGGTAAATAACATTATATAAAGTACCAATTCCTTATAAGAGTGCGTTTAAAATACCTACATCGGATACAAAATAAATGCTTTATAAATAAATAACAATATTGAAATAGTAAATCTCAATTTATCTTCCATACAACGGTCGTCCAATTTTTTGCTTTAGTTGTAACAAGGAAGACCCTCAATATATTTCCAAAAAGTTAAAGAAGTATTAGACAATATTCTAGTATGCAAAAGCATGAAATAATTTAAAAAATACTTAACCTTAAAATTATAGTATAAAATATAAAAAGTTAAGAAGTATGAAAACAGTAATGACAGTAAAACTGTTTTACACCTAAAACTAAGTAACATTTTAGTGAAAATCCTTACAGTTTACAGGATTAAAACTTCTAGATACTAATTTTACAATAGATAAATTATTATTAATCTCAAGCAACTGTACTTTCTTTTTACAACAAAGCAACCATTATTTTACTTTCAAAATTTTTAAATTGTGCTTACTTATTGCATTACTTTTATACATAATATCATCTTTAAAAAATACCTGATATGATGATCAACACAGGTACAAAAATAATATTGCATATACAAATCACCTACTGTGGCATTATAAACATTTTCTACCTTACCATTAATGAAGAACAGATTTTACCAGAATTTACAATTTTTTTTAATTAGTTATTTCGAAGGCATGTCTTCAAAATCGCTTTATTATATAACTTTATTCGCTTAAATATAAAAATTAGAAATATTAAAACTATTCCTATAAAAGGCATTAAAATAAATTACTTTTGCTTTGGCTAGATAGAAAATATTTCTTACACCGGTAGTAATAATTAACCTATATGGATTCTAAATTGTGTCAAATTTAATCAAGCTTCCAACGAGCCGGCGATTGTGGCGCAGAAACTCCGGTTAGTCTATCGCACACCACCAATTGTTCCGTTGGAAAATCTAAGACCACTGTTATGTGAAATGCCATGTTCGCCGATGCTATTACATATTCGCACAAGGCAAACCAGCTAAATGCTAACAAAAAATATCACTAAGCAGGAGAATATTTCCATGAAGAAACATAATAATTTATAGAGCTCTGAAAATATATCAGAAATTTTATTGGTTGTATTAATTAATATAAATTGTTTCTTGTGCAACCGGACGCGAAATAAACATTTCGCAACCGCAATACAGGCCGCGAAATTGGATTTCGCGACCGTTGTTATGGTAACGGCCGCGAAATTCATTTCGCGACCGTTGTCATGGTAGCGGCCGCGAAATTAGATAAACAATCACTTTGACACTTGAGAATTGCATGGTTTTGTTTATCAAATATCAATCCCATAGCCACCTTGAAAGCTAACTTTCTATTTACAATGAAACTGTTTAAAATTAATAAAATTTGTGATTACATATTTATTACGGTTGCACAAAAAATATTGTGTACATCTTGTCCGCGAAATCCTTTAGCGCCCTCGAAATTGTCTCTCAGTACGCTAAAGAGTGATTTCGCGGCCTTGATATACAAATAACTATTATCAATAATCTTTCATTCGAAACCCGACTGAAATATTTAATTATTGTATAATCTTCTAAATTAGATTGTAGTTGTAGCTTGAAGGCTCTATAAATTATTACCACTTTATTTAAAAATATATTTACCCATATCGTGGCAAAGAAGACGATGTTTTAGGAAGAAAATGATCAATCCAGCTGTACTGACTAAGGAAGTAACGAATAATACTTGTTTAAAGAATAATCCATGTGTCGTTTTTAAGTTCGTATTATCGAGACTTCTCAAACATTGTATGGATTTAATATTTGCCAGCATATGCGTCAAGGAACTCATCATAAATATTATAAATATTTTCTCGTGAATTGCTTAAAAACATAAAAGTTAATAAATGATATTACAAAAACCATGTGTACTTACGATAATTTTCTCTATTAGAAATGTAAGTTACTCCGCATAATGTTGCAATTTCAGTCAAATTTAACAAAAAGCATAGATCAAACCACCAGGTAGCCTTGGTCAATAACTAAAAGGATATAATTTTAATTTCTCATTAAAACAGCAGTTCTTTTTGTAACAAGTGCGGGAAATATTTTATTTTCTGAAACTTTCACATATTTGTATTATAAATCTAAAATGTTGAGTTCTTTTTCATTTAATTTGAATTTTACCGGATGTGGCATAAATATACCTATAAACTTAAAGTTTATAGGTATATTGTGGCATAGGAGGCGCTGATGACATTTAAGAAAAAAACTTCTGAACCAGCCTGTATGACTTGACTTCGCGTCAATGTTAGAAAAGGACAGCTATACGTGCAAAATTTTGTTAGAAACGTCACAAACCACGTTGATACCTTTTTAGCGCCAAAGTAAATTACAAGAAAACTCTTGTCGGACAAAATAAATTTAGATTTTTTTACATTATTCGGTTATTGTTTAGCAATCTACAATGATATAATTTTTTTACTTTAAATTTTACTACGTTAGAATACTCGAAAATTAATTCTAAATAACATTTTTAATGACAAAACAAAAATCTTGTTTTCATTATTTCCAGCACTAATTTTCAGTTTGAGCACATTTGTTTGCAAAGATTGATAATAGATATAAATTGTCTTACCAATGGATCTGATTTATTTTGTGCTAATTGACGGTGGTACGTGCGATAAACAAATGCGATTAATAACCGTGGTCCAATATGCAATGCTACACAAATTCTCCACAAATATCGCTGTGGACTTATACCAGTAATAGCACTAATTGAAGGTATTACATTATATACCTAAAATAAACATCATTCATTTATTCTATTGGTATATAATACTACATTCATTATACATACCCTACAGTGGGTTTCATGAATATCATCATACTGAAAAATGTAAGCTGTAACGAAGCATATGAACAAAGCCACTAACGGGAGTGAAACTGTTGCTAGACACAATTGTTTAAAACTTATTATGTAATATACAACAATTGCATTATTTGCTCTCTGTTTGATGTTGTTTGTTTCTGAGGTTTCCATCGTGTTATTATAAACATAAATGCATTCCTAACTTGTTAGTACTAAAGATAGCAATTAGCTACATGGGCACCCCATATTCTATTAATTTAATGCGATATCTCAATACATTAGATAGCATTTCTACAAAAAAATTAAAGTTATTTTATGCATTGCGGTATAAACATGGCCTATTTTTTCATTGTGCTTCTAACTACATGAAATATTAATGAATTATAAAAGTTTGTGTTGTCATATTTTTATTCTTACTTGAAACATGCATGTAATAATCCAGTTTAATAGAAACTTTAATTAAGAAACAGTTGACAAACTGTGAGGAGACGCCATTTTACCAGAAACAAATGCCCGACCGCGTCGTGGCGCCGACGCGTTAACCTTCTAGGCGTGAACTTCGGTGATGACCCAGAAATTCAAAACTTTTCGCAATCAATTCTGAACATAAAAAATTGATCTTCTCTAAAAATAAACTGACTGATATACCTTTATTAGCAAAGAAACATTTCAATTCTTTTAACAACAAATTAAAGATTTATCCCATTAACAAAACTTCTAATAAATTTCACAGATCAATATAAATTTTTGTGGAATGGTACATATATATTATTTGCTGTTGATCAAATTCTTGAGAATCTTTTCCAGTTTGCGGCTGTCGGCAGCAAATTTGCGGATTCCGTCAGATAACTTGTCGGTGGCCATCTGGTCTTCGTTCAGCATCCAACGGAACGTGGGTTCATCAATGTCGATGCGCTGCAGGTCGCAAGCGCACGCCTTTTCTTCGCTCAACCTCGGCGGGAGAGTCTCAATGCATGCCTCCAGCTCACCCAGCAGCTTTGGACTGATGGTGAGTAAATCGCAACCGGCGAGGGCTTTAATTTCACCTAGAAAAATATATTTATTTAACAACAGTTATATTAATGTAAATTATAAGTACATACCGGTATTTCTAAATGAAGCGCCCATAACGACTGTTTTATAGCCGAATTTCTTATAGTAGTTGTAAATTTTTGTAACTGAAATAACACCGGGATCTTCTTCCCCAGCATATTCTTTCGTTTCGGTATTAGCGACATGCCTAAAGGTCAAATTTCTTTAACATCTTGGTAAACAATGAAATAAATTTTACTTACCAATCTAAAATGCGGCCGACGAATGGAGAAATTAATGTGACACCGGCATCAGCGCAAGCGACAGCTTGGCAAAAAGAAAACAGAAGTGTCAAGTTACAATGTATTCCATACTCTTTCTCCAATACTCTAAAAATAACATTAATTATAAATATCAACGGTAAAGTTCAGTTAATTTCACAGACCTTGCTGCTTGAATGCCTTCCCAAGTTGATGCAAGTTTAATTAAAATTCGGTCTTTTTTTATTCCTTGGTCCTCGTAGAGTTGAATAAGTTTCTGGGCTTTAGCAATGCTGGCTTCTTTATCGAAAGACAATCTAAGATGAATTATTTTTCAATATAAATTTAAGAAAATAGTAGAAACAAATAACTATCTCAATATTTTCTAATATAAAATACATACCGGCAAAATTTGGGGAACATAAAAAGGCTATGTACTTAATGTAATTATCAAAAAATGTCGCAGAAATATATTTATTTTGTGTTCCTTCAATTTTGCCGGTGCGTGTATTGTGCATAAAAAAACTTATGAAAACTTTAGAAAGTTTGTCTACTGGCAATGTGCCAGATATGAATAAACTTGATTTATTTCCGTGTTTTTAAAATTAAAAATTTATGAACAATAATAATAAATAAATAAATAATAAAAACAATGTATTATTTTAAATATCTTTACCTGGCATCAACTTCCGTGGAAACGCGACCAGGAATAATTTTCAAAATTTCGCAACCAAAGAGTACGCACAGCATATCCATGGCAGATTCAACTTTTTCCTGATCAGAACCACCGACTTTATTGCCATAATGAACTGCTTTTTCAATTAGGGGTGCATACTGGGACATATTAGCCGCAGACAAAATCAAAGATGGGTTTGTAGTTGCATCTGTTGGTTTGTATTGTTTCATTGCTAAAAATTAAAACAAAAAATGCTTAGTAATCACATTGCCTTACAAGAAGTAATTAGGCTTTTGAACATTAAATAAAGTATTAATGGTTTCAATAGTACATGTTTTCATTAAAATAACATTAATCAAGGTGTATCATTACGAAATATCGTATTTTTATCAAATTTCCCGTTGTAAGGTTACCTTCAAAGTCGCCGGTATCCGCGACCACAATAGTCATTGCCTTCAACTGTTGCAGAGTGTTAGACATCTTCGTTTTCTTGCACTGCGGCTCTGTCATTACTCGGAAAAGAATAAAGTTAAACTGAATCAAAAAATCAGGACAAAGCCCTCGTCGATTGTAAAATCAAGCTCGAGTTGGTAAGCTAGAGAACGGCGTGCTCGCTTCCAGCTCAAGGTTATATAGATAACCTCTGTAAAGGACGCGTAGTGCGTTCACCAATCAGAATCCACTAAAAATATTGTTTTATCCAATCAGAGCAAAAATATTTAATGCTAAATTAGATTTGGCGGGTTAATTACTAATACGTGATTTGTGATCACTATTTATTGTAATGAGTATTACATAAGTATAAGTTTGTGTATAAATAAAAAACATACATTTTATATTATTATATATTATAACTACGGTTGTCGTTTTGAAATAAGAACTGTAGGAGTTACTGAATGTAAAGCATTGATTCCTCCCCGTAAAACACAAACTTTGGGTGCACCACATTTGACCAAATACCTGGAAAACTAAATAAAAAAAGTTATTCGTTCTTACTTTTTTATTCAAAATAAATAATTACCAATTCCGGATTTGAATCGTCTTCGCCAATAACAATAACAACTTTTCCAAAATTTTCTTTAATGACAATTCCTTGAGAACCTAAAGTTTCAAGTTCTGTTTCGCCTAATTTTACACTTGAAAATGGTATGTTTATGCTGTCTTTTACTGCACTTCGCGCAAAACTGTAAAATAATTAATTAAATCTACATGAAGACTCTAATATTATAAATACATACAGTACGGATGTTCGTATATCAATAATAAGGGCGCTCTTATTTTTATTAGAACTACTTTGATTTAACAGAACCAGTACATCATTTACACTTATCCTAGCGCAGAATTCTTGATCGGTTGATGTATTTGATGTACCCTTAAATAAAAAATATTTTTTATACAGTACGAATAATAATTGTATAATAATACCATATCAGACATATCTTCAATAGATTGATGTACGCGAATTGTTATACTAGAAGGCGTACCTTCATAAAATTTCAAAGAATCAGTTACACATTGCTCCATATCAACTTCTGGTAAATCAGAAAATAAAAGAATGCATTCATTAAAACCAGAAGCTAATAAAGTTGCACGTAACTGAGTTAAAATTGACAATCCAACATGCAGAGGAAATGAAGAATCGCCTAATAAAAGTTTGTCCCACAAATGTAGAATTTTGTGTAAAGGAAATACATCTACAACAAAAATAAATTTTGTACAAAGAAATAATTCCATAAAAAAATAGTAACTTACGCGAAAACATTGTTAAAAACCATGGTATAGCAAATAATTGCGGAATAAAATTAATATTATGCAAATGATTAGCAAGTTCTGGATCATGAAATGCTATAAGTTGGAAAAATTTCGCTAAATATTCTTGTATTATTACTGAATTATCTTTTAAAAAGAATTTATGCAAATATTTTGGTACAAAATTCAATAAACATGCAAATGCTCGAGCTGAAATATTTAAAAAATAATTTTGATATTCAATATATATTTTTAAATTTCACACCTTCATTATTAAAATTAAGATATATAAATGGTGCTGTAAGTGAGTCAAGGCCCTGCCAATAAACATACTGCGGATTTTTTGCAATCCATGCTTTTAAAATACGTTTTAGTTTAGTGTGACCATCATACGATGAAAGCAATTCATTATATTGATGACATCTGGGTATATCAACTTCAATTTGTCTGTCTGTGGGAGTTGGAGTATATTTATCGATTCTACAATATTCTTCCTCGTAATTGCCTTTTACGTTTAAAAGGGCAGCCCATATATTGCCACGCAATAAAGGAGGGATATCGATTTTTGCTTCTTGGACAATTCTTTCTCTTGTGAAGGGATATCCCTAAAATATTTCTCATTGTATTTAGATAAAATAATTGAAAGAAACTTACATGTAATAATCTTCGAAAAAGAATCACTCTGTGAAACTGATATTCTGGATCTTTTTCTCTTATAACTAATGGTAATTGAGATGCGTCGTATCTTTCTGTTTCAGAATTTAGAATAATTTCTGATTGAGTATGAATTAAAGGATAATAACTTTGTAATTTCAAATGACTGAATCTAGCATATAAACCTTCCAGTGAAATTTTAACAACCCGAGGATCATACAATGTTGTTTGATTTCTTTTTTGTCCATATGTTGTTCCATCAAGTAAAACTAAACTAAAATAAAATAAAAAGACAAATTATATAAAATAAATAAATACAATTACTAAAACATACTTTGGTAAAGATAATATAGGAGGACTAGACCGAATCAAACCGTGTTTCTTTAATTCCATGTAAACATCACCTCCCGCCAACTGCCACCAATGGTAAACTTCTATTATTGTGAGAGGAGCAAGTTTCTTACATTTTTTGCTTAATTCTGGAGATTCACGCATATAGGGTTTAAATATTTCATAATTTAACAAATCTTTTGTAGTTGGTCTTTTATCTGGATATATTGATAAACAAGATTCAATTAAATCTTTCAGATTACTCGGTAATTCCTGAAAAATGTTTATAATTTATCAATATAATGTGCATATTTCAAATACTACCTGATATTTTTCAAAACAATTATGTTCTCTGGCGATACGTTCAAACACAGAAGTACTGGATAAAAGGCTAAGAACTTTTCTGATGCATTGTCCTAATTTTAAAGAGCTCCATAAAGAAATTTCCAGAGATAATTCAGCCAAAACCATTCCCAGTGACCAAATGTCGACTTTAGGACCAGAAAATGGTCCATTTGGACCTTGCAAATAAACTTCTGGTGCTGTATATAATAAATGACTGAAATAAATTATAAGAAATATAATAATATGTATTAGTAAAAAGGTAAAAAATAAAAAAAATACTTTGACCCCGACGTGATTTGAACACGCAACCTTCTGATCTGGAGTCAGACGCGCTACCGTTGCGCCACGGAGTCATATGAAATAGTTAACCTTAATTTTGTTTATTTCCATACATTAATATTTTAAAATATTAAACTGTTGAATAAAATATAGTAAAGTTTCGAATATCAAATTCTAAATTATCCGAAGTAATCAAGTATATCAGGACTAAAAAAATATTCATGTTATATATGTGTTTTGGTTGGAGGTATTTAGTAAGAATTTTATTTATTTGTACGTCTCCATCTTCTAATCATAATTTGTTTTTTGTTTATAGGTAAGGTAATATGTAGTTTATCGGACACGGTCAATTGAGCGATAACCAAAATTGTGTGGGCTCACATTCATGATTTATGGCATGTGAAAATCGTTATGGGCCCAATATATTTTTGAACTCTACTCTTTGAGTAGAGACAACTGGTAACAGTCCCAGAGTGAGGAAACACAAAATAAATAATTTGCTAAAACCAGAATCGTTTAAATAAGCGAATTGCATCTAACAGAACTGCAAAGTAAGGGATGTTATATTAAACGTCGATGGGAGCCAACACGGAGTGCTTGGCTTTAGCCAGATATCCAGTTCTAAAAGTATGCTTAGAAAAATAAGAAAGTTCCTGTTGCAAAAAATTACTATGCCTGCTAGGTGTAAAAAAGTTTTAAGCTTCTACTGCTCAGTTGTCGCGTACCGGTAATTTATGAATGTATGTATGTAGGTACGTAATTTTTCAAAACATACTAAACTTTTTTTTCGGGCCTCTACTGTATTACAAATTCACTTTAAAATTAATCACATGGATAAATAATGGACCTTTCCAATTTAAAGAGATAGAAGATATGCGCAATGGGGATTTGCGCATAGTAAGAACAACTGACAACTATGACGTTTGATTCTAAAACATTTAGACGTAAAATGTGAGAATATCTCGGATAACTTTAAAAAATCTTATCGAAATAAGTTACAAAAGCTTTTATTGGAAGTAAAATGTCTAACGATGCAAATTTTCACTGAGAATACAGGTATTTTAATGACTGCAATATTTTTGAGGTTTCGTTTGACAGCCCAACTGGCAGTTGTTCGCGCCATTTTCTTACTATTTGCAGCGATAGAAAGAGATAGCCGTTAAATTGGAAAGGTCCATTACTTCGTTTAATGGAAATTATTAATAATATTATTGAGTGCAATAATTATTTAATTACTTACCCTATTGGAAAAGACACTAAACTTCCATTCCCAGTCATATAATATAATCCATAATTAAACAATTTAACTTCTTTATTTGATTGTAACAAAATATTTTCGGGACTCAAATTACGATGAACCATATTTTTAGTATGCAGTATATTCAGTGCTTTTACTATTTGTAGCGCAATTTTAATAATATCCTCTCTTTTTAACATGCATTTAGCTTCATCAGTATTTAGCGAATTTCCTGAATACTGAGATACAACTATTGTTCTCTCTGAATAATAAAAAAAGGAAAATTGTAAAATATTACGGAATTTAAAAAAAAATATCTAATACCAACCATGTTTTCCTCTGATGATATCTACATACTGACAAAGATTAGGATGAATGATTGTTTTTAAAATTTGTGACCGGCCATAAATTGTGATGGAGTTTGGAGTAAGAGGAAGTCCATTGCTACCGCAAGTTTCGCCTTTATGAGGTCGAGCAAAGAACGTCATTGCGCCAAACTGCATTTGCTCATTTTCCAGAATGTTGGGTGGCATCTGGAACACACAGAGCAATGTTACTACTCTGTGTGGATATACATAGCTCGAACCTATCAACTATTAATGCATTCATTTTTAAATATTATTAAAAAGTACAAATATTTTATTTTAAAATAAATGCTGTTGATAAGACCGATATTAACATTAATAAATAAGAACACATGAACATATTTTAAATTTATTTAATATTTAGACAAGTGTAGTTGTGTGAATACAATTCCATGTAACCATTAAGTTAATAAAAAAATATTTAATGCCTCATGCGATTATTAATCTTTTTCTGCAATAGCAGTGAGATGCTTATCAAGTTCAACTTCTGTAAGTTTTCGGAAGTTTGGATTGTCTTTAGACACCACGCCAACTTCAATTTCAGATGGTTTCATATCTACAGACAAAACAGATGACAAACAACTAATAGCCAACTGAATTGTTTCGTCATGGTTTAGATCTTGTTTTTTCTTCAACTTCTTCTCCAAGTAACTGTTCGCTTCTGTTTGTTTTGATCCTACGCTCACTCCACGGTAACCACAGTAGTAACCAGCAGGGTCTGTTTTGTAAACGCAAGGGCCATGCTCGTCATCATAAGCGATTATAATCATGCTACAACCTAACGGCCGCATTTCAGCATTCTGAGTATAAACTTGGGAGATATCTGCTACTCTTCGGCATAAAGTATCAATTGGCATTTCGTAATTATTCTTGTATTTGAAGTTGGCTGCCTCATAACGAGCTCGTTGAACCTGAGACTTACTGTCGGCGATCATTCCGGTCATCACACAACCAGCACGTTCCGTAAGTTGGAAAAGATGAGTAATGGTACCAGAATCAATAAGCTTGTCTGGAATCTTCTTCTGGGTGACACAAACTGCAGTATCTACTCCTTTAATTGCGATTGAGGTTAAACCAGCTTGATTAATTGCTTTGAAGGCATATTCTACTTGGTACAAACGCCCCTCAGGAGAAAAAATAGTAATATGTCGATCGAAACCAGCACTACTTCCTCTAGCCATAATTATTTGATTCTATTAGAACGAAATAATACCTTTTTTTGAAGAATAAGTTCTGTGGAACACTGTTCACATCAACAAAACCGTGGCTGACTTTGAGTTTTCGGCTTTCTTCAAATTCAACAAGCTCACTGTCAGCCTAAATCAGTGCCGTGCAAAAAGAAATTTTTAAAAATTAAAAGTTCTTTTGTATGTGTAATTATGTTTATGTTATATTATTAATTCATATGCCTAATCTTATAAAAAAATACAAAATTTTAAAATATATTGTATTATTTATAAATGAAACAAAAATAAATAGGAGATGCTAGCGGCGAAATAGTGCAACCAGTGCAACTCAAAATCGAGCGGGAATTACAAATCTAAAAATATTCTTGAACCGATTTGTAAGTGTGGCCGTCCTAAAAAATACACTTAACCAAATCATACTTAAGTACGCTCCCAGATAACAGTTATTTAAAATTGCCCGGTAATCTGGTTTGTTCACCACGGCCACACTAAACCAGATACTTATTTCAAGAATATTTTTGGTTTTGTAAATCCCGCTCGATTTTATTGTCATCGGTTATCACTTTCGGAAAGTTTACGGTCAAATTCAAACTCAGTTCATAAGGCTGAGAATATAATTTTAATCCCCGTGTATTTCTTACCGAGCAAATTTTTGCTCAACTTTAAAGGCAGAGAAATCTTAAAAAAGTAAATTTCTTACGCAAAGCATTATATGTAGCTCCTAGACAGATCCTTTATGTCCAGATTCGTACAATAATATTTAAATTATTATTAAGTTTATGATTATTTAAATAATAATACAACACTACAAAATTGAATGAACGCATGTCTTGATTTGATCCTACCACTTTGACAACGCTGCATAGCTTGTCTTGCCTATTTATGGGCCGGTGCCGGTGAGGGATTATCTACGACATATTTTAACTTACACGTAGCATTTTAATTTCTAATTTTTTAACTTTACCTTTTCAAGGGTTTTAAACTGTTGCTATCTATTACTGAATAAACAAACTATTGAATTGTTAAGATCTTCTTAATTTTTTTTACAAATTTTTTTTTTGTCAATAAAATTGGTAAAATTACATTTCCATAAGAAACCTATACTGGGGAATTCAAATTATGATCTAACCTCACTTTTCTGGTCTATTAAGTAATAAAATAAATGCAAATAACACAACTTCCGATAACACAGACTGCTGGAATATTTTAAAAATCCACGTTTGTCCTTGTCAATATTGGTAAGAAGAAGGTTTTGTTTCAGTTTCTTTGTTTGTTATATCAATGTATGACAAATGAATAAAAATGCGATGCTGTTGCATTTGTAAAAATAAAAACAACTTCCAAACAGCTTTCCAAAAAAACAAATTGCAACTGCAGTTATGGCTAAGTCAATGAAATTTTGAATCGTTGGCCCATATTGCCGTATTACGAGCGCACTTTTAATAAAGGCGCTTTTATGGAGCACATTTCTCATAAGAATATAATGTAAAAGTGCTTTTATTATAAAAATGCCTTCGTAATACGGACCAATAACCCCACTAACACGTATTTGTTCGGATCATTTTAAGAACAAATACGAGTTGCCCGTCTCATGGTTACTGCTTTCAATTTCAGGCGGTCAAAGTCTTTGGTCAAAGTACCTTAGATATCTGCTGCTATCTACAATTAGCTTTGCCCAGCATCTCCCAATGTAACAAAAATTCTACGCTCATGATTTAGTAACCATGGCCAACTAGATAATTCCCGAGAAACAAATTAAATAATGTCAAAATTACAATGTAAAAATGTATACATTATTGACATTAGGTTATATTTTACTTAATTATATTATAATTAAATAAAATATAACAACTCTTTTCCATATTTTTTTTTTCGTTTTATCTACAATTCGTTCACATGCGCATGTCATACAACTGTCAAGATGCTCACGCATTGATAAAGTGAATGGTTTAATCCTTGAAAATTTCAACAATACATCATCAAATTGGAGGAGAAGATGTCTAATACGGAAAGACAGAAAATAAATTACGATGATCCAAGATTTAGAACAACTCCGACACAACAAATGGCAGCATCATGTTCTGGAGCACTACTAACATCATTTTTCGGTGAGTTTGTTTGTGGAACTTTTGTTGTATAAATGAATGTATATTATAATCCATGCTTATAGTTACACCGTTAGATGTTGTGAAAATTCGTCTGCAGGCTCAGGATCACGTAAAGGCTAAATGTTTTTTATACTGTAACGGGTTAATGGATCATATTTGTTCTTGTACTAATCCACAGGACTGGTACAGGAGGCCAGGCCATTTCAATGGAACAATAGTAATATTGTTTTGTTGTTTACTTGATTCTATTAATAATTACAAATGTAATTGTAGGATGCATTTGTAAAAATATCCAGAGCTGAAGGTGTCTCTTCGTTGTGGAGTGGCCTTGGACCTACTCTTATTTTAGCTCTTCCTACAACAGTTTTATACTTTGTCACGTATGAACAATTAAGAGTTAGGCTCAAAGATTGGTATAATGAGAAAAAACAACTTGTTGTTGCTGAACAACCATTTTGGATTCCAATTATTAGTGGGTCTGTTGCTAGGACTTTTGCCGCAACCACCGTCAGTCCATTAGAATTAATACGAACAAAAATGCAATCGGAGAGATTAAATTACAGACGTAAAATAATTCACTATTCGATCTGTTAATCATATTTTTATATTTATTGTTTTATAGAAATTGGACTAGTATTACACGCTTTAGTTAAAAATAATGGAATTTTAAGT
Organism: Harpalus rubripes; assembly: GCA_963082715.1. Lineage (NCBI taxonomy): Eukaryota > Metazoa > Arthropoda > Insecta > Coleoptera > Carabidae > Harpalus > Harpalus rubripes. The sequence continues at coordinate 23,567,655 of OY720453.1, read as the reverse complement.
CTATGGAAAGGATTAGTTCCTACACTTTTAAGGGATGTACCGTTTTCAGCAATGTATTGGGTTTCCTACGAAAAATTAAAACTATTATCTGGAAGTAGCATGCCATCATTTACTTCAAGTTTTTTGTCTGGAGCCACTGCGGGAGCGGTAAGATAAAAAATTTAATTAATATTTGTGTAATTAATATTATTAACGTTCATTTTATTCAAATTTGCGTTATATTTTATTTGTTTTTTAGTATTTTATGTTGAGTAAATAAATTAAAATTGTTCAGTATTTTTTTATATTTATTCAGTAAAACAATCAAACCTTATCTAACGCATGAAACTCGCGCCTGCTAAACTTGGTTTTGGAATTAGATGAAAACAAATGCGACGCCTGGCACCGCAACATCGATATCTTCCAACACTCGTCGGAGTTAATTCCCGATGAATTGATAAAAACTCAAAAACGACACTTGGCGTCGCAACGTCGATATCTTCCGACACCCATCGAAGTTGATTCCCGATGAGTGGTTTCAAAATAATGCTTGGCATCGCGACGTCGATATAAATTAATACTGAACATTTAAATTTTTTAATAAACATTTGATTTAAATACTGAACAAATATTAATTTACTGAACATATTCGTATATTTGTATTTAGCTGGCCGCAACTATAACAATTCCATTCGATGTTGTGAAAACTCGACAACAAATCGATTTAGGAGAGAAGCATATAATATCAAGTATATTTTTATTTACAATTTTGTAAATATTTACACCATTTCGTATATTTCATTTCAGATAAACCTTACAAATCAAAGACCACTCTTGAAGTAATAAGTGAAATTACACGTCATAGTGGTTTCCGAGGTTTATTTGCTGGGCTTATACCTAGAATAATAAAAGTAGCGCCAGCATGTGCCATAATGATTTCTTCCTTTGAGTATAGCAAAAAGGTATTTTTTAATTACTCGCTACGGCAAAAAGAGAAAGAAAACAAATCTAAGTCTGAAAATCTTATTTCCACTGAAAAGCAGTTGAATACTTTATAACGATCTATTAATTTAGATCGTAAATATTGCAAATGTGTTGTTATTGAATCACATGTACAAATAGTTTTTTAATTTTACACGTTGTTGATTTAAAAGTTACCAGACATATCAGAATAAACTGTGAAGCATAGTGAATCGTTTATTTCTATCAGTATCTTTTTTATATTTTTATCATAAAAAATTGAATACAGCTTGAAATGATTTGCAAGTTTTTTTTATTAGATAAATACATTTATCTAATCATGTTCAAGTTTACTTATAAGGTTTATGTTTCCATTGCTCAATCTGTGGCTAAAATATAGATTGAAATGTGGAAAATTATTGTTTAATAAAGCACAGGTCTTCATAAATTGTTTACTACGTTCATTTAACATTGCAATTTATGTTTTGTGTTTAACATAAATGCTTATCACATTTGTATGCATATAAACAAATAACCACATATATTAAGTTTATTAAACTCGTGGAAATTAAAAAAAAGAGAGATCGGGCCCAGAATTTAATAGCTGAATTATAATTTAAATATTTTAAATATATTTATTTAGTTAGAAAAAAGGTTAAATTTGAGATATATATATGAGTAAAACAATTTCGACTTCCTTATATAAAAAAAAACTTTCTTATTATGCACTCTACAGAAAATTGATGTAGATCTTTATCAGGCAACACAATTCAATGGTGTATATCAACGACGCTCAAACTCTTACTATCGGAGATCGACTATAAAGCAAATGGGCGGTGAGCGATCGACTGGGTAGGAAAAATATACAAAATTAATATAAAAATGTACCAAAAAAGAAAGAACTATAAGAGATACGAAGTAGATTAGACAAAAAACATCTCGCGATCGACTTTTTGAGCATCCCTGGTTTAAATACATTTCAGATATTTTCGTTTTTGAGAATACGCCATGATGAGAGATTCCTATAGTAACAAAATAAGCCAAGAGCGATAGTAACACGGGGGTTTTCCCTCCTTTATGCACTGGCACATCAGCCCTATATTCTGTTTTCTGTATAAAATTGTTTTAAAAAATAAAAAACAAAGACGGAAAAACTTCCGAGGCTCTCTTCGCACAATCTGAAGCTGACGGCGCATTCCTGTAGTATAAGTTCAGTGGTTGTAACTATAGTTCCATTTCATGTACGAAAATAGTGTTGGTTTAGGCAGGGAAATAAATTCTGCTCTCTGAATGGTCAAAATGCACAACTAGTTCACAAAAGCGAAAAAAATATCAATTGTCATCTGTCAGTTATTAAAGAAAATCAACATAATTAAGTGATATTTAAAAATATTTTAAATTTCGACGTAGTAATTTTGAATATTCAGATACGGTACATTTTTGCAGATAAAAATATCGTTCAGTTTCATTAATTTAAATTATTTATTTAATGCATTTAAAAACGGTCGAGCAGATGGCGTTTGAGAGCCTTAAACGCCATCTGCTTATGTGAAATGAAGTATATTGATAATACTAATAAATCTTTAGTTTTTTTTAATATGCATACTTTGCATTTAAAATTATGTCGTAACTCGATACGACGAAAAAAAAATCTTTTTTATCCAAAAAATATTGGAAACGCTGAAGTTATTATAGCCAAATGTTAAAATCATCAAAATTACGTTTTTTGTTCGTAACTTGAAAACAAATTAAAATATCTGAAATATCTTTACGCCATTGAATTTGTTTAAAAAAGTTGGCCCATAATAAAGATCTACATCAATTTTCTGTAGCGTGCATAATAAGGAATTCGAATTTGTTTCATTCTGACAACGGTACAGAATTTACTATCAAATTTTTATACTGATTATAAAAATATTCATTGGTCTTCTGTGCTTTATTAAACAATAAATTTAAACAGTTGATTTGCTAATCTTGTCTTTTGTTTTAGCGTGTGGCATTTATCACGGTAGTTAAGGAACAAAAACTTGCTTGTACAATGTAATTTCCCTTCTATTTCAGATTTATCAAGAAACTAATATAAAAGATCTATAAAAACATTCCTCATCCAGTCCCTTGTCCTCCCTTTTGTCCCAGTTTTTTAATACGTCTTTATTATATACATATCTACATTTAAGTAGAAAAATGTTTGCTTGGTATACAATATTTAATAATAAATATAATAGTACAAACTATGACATTTAATAATAAGTTAATTAATATTAGTATAATTTGATATTTTTTAAAAGTATTAAAGAGCACTACCATTTTTGTTTTGTTTTTTTTTTATTATATTAATGGCTTGTTTTCCGTGCCTGGTAACATAAAACTAAATATTGCGCACACTGAAAGAAATGTTAGCTTTATTAATTGTAATTATTTTGTGTATTAATAACTTACAGAACATAAAACCTCCTATAAATATAAAAGGTGGTAAACATCCCGTGTATAGTAATACTGGGAACAAAGTATTTCCTAAAATTGATCCCGCTCTCCCACACAGTAAAAATAATGATGAAGCCATTGTCCTACAATTGATAACATACATTGATATTTCCTTTCATTTTTGTATTTTTTATCATTTTACCTCATATTTGTTGGATATATTTCCACAGCAGTAGCAGTAGCCGTTGTTGCACATATACTGAAGAATGTTAAGTACAACGACGATAATATAACGGTGGTAAGTGTATTCCTAGACCAGTAATTTCCTATCACTAGAATGCCGGATAATACGTACTGGGATACTGAAAGAAAATAACAGTTTATTGGAAGAATAGGTAAGATATTTATAGACATACCCAGTAATGTCTTTTTTCCTAATGGTTTTACAAGAGCTGCTACTACAAAATAGCCAACAATTGAACAGAGAGGTACAATAGTGTTGTTTATGTATACTTCATCGCTTACGTCAGGCTAAAAAAAATGTATTATTATTTAATTAATTTTACTTATGATTTTTCAAATAATCATGAATGGCACGACTACTCTCACAGGGGTAAGGGCCTATTTAATGTTTATATAATTCATTCAATGAGACGAGGGAATGTGGAACTAATTCTTGAATAGGGCGCGAGCAGACACGTGACTCGAGCGACCTTGACTTGCTTGGGATCAGCTAATTTGTGTCCGCATGTCAATTTGACAAGACCAATGTTTTGACTTATTTTGATTTGCTAAAATGTTATTATTTTACATTTTTTAGGCAGTGAAACACATGGAATTAAAAATAATAACATTTTAGCAGTTAAAAATCAAAATAAGTCAAAACATTGGTCTTGTCAACATGACATTGTTCTTGTCAAAATGACATGCGCACACAAATCAGCTGATTCTAAGCACGTCAAGGTCCCTCGAGTCACGTGTATGCTCGCGCCCTATAGAGACAAGTCATTCTATTGGTCAAAAGAGGATAATTTTGAAGCCGATCCAATAGAATACTTGTTTCTTCAAGTTCAAGAATTAGTTCCACATTCTCTCGTTTCAGCGAATGGAGTATAATAAAATTCAATAGTAGAAAATATCTAAAATCCCATACTCTACTTTTGCTTAATTTCCAAAAACCAAGTCCGATCTTAACTGGAATAAAATATAATCTCCTCTACGTCACAACTGTCAACATTTTATGACGCTCAGAAATATAGTTCATTTCATGTAAGAAGATAGCATATGACGCTTGAGAGTAGATCGTTTCAAAGCCGGCCATTTTTACATGCGTTAAGTAAATAATTTATATTCGTAAAACCAGTCTGTCAATACTAAATAATTTTATATGTAAAAATGTACCATTAAATTTCGCTTAATTCAGTCGATTTTATTTGATAACTGACAGGTGATATTTTTTTCGCTTTTGTGAACTAGGTGTTCATTTTAACCAATCAGGGTGGCAGAATTTACTTCCCTATTCAAACGAACGCTGTTTTCTTACGTGAAATGAACTATATTTGTGAGCGTCATAAAAAGTTGACAGCTGTGACGTAGAGGAAATTTTACTTTATTCCAGTTAAGACCGGACTTGGTGGCGTTTCAGAACCAGCCTGTTTTACATATAAAACTTATGAATTAGTTTTATGTTTCGTCCAAAACATACTTGACATCTTGAAACGTCAAAATTTGATCATTTTTAATTATTTCTCTTAAGACATTCTACAACTGACTGAAACCACAACTGTTTTCTGATTCATGTTTAGACCAATTAAAAAGCTTGAATCGTAAGTCTTCTAAGTCCATTCTTAACTGGAATAGAGTATAGATAGAAAACGAGAGAGATAGCATAGCAAGCTAAAATTAATAGTGTATTCCGAAATTGAACCAAACCAAGTTAACCGCGGTTACTTTTTCAGTAACCGGTTGTGTTTTCGGAACGCGGTTACTGAAAGCTGGTAACTTTTCTGTAACTACACTAACCACGCTAGATCGGCGGTTGTGGTGCGGTTACATTTTGATGTATGACAAATGAACTTTTAACTATTTTAAATTTGTCAAAATAAGATTAGCTATTAGCTGGTCCGTTTTTACCTCTCGCTAAGAGAGGTATTGTATTCATGCTAAAAATCGCATATCCAGATTTTAATGAATAAGCACGTTTTAAGGTCCCTAGTATCCGATTATAACATTTTTACGATGATGTCCGTATGTGTGTGTGTGTGTGTGTGTGTGTGAGTGGGTGTTGGATTCACTATATCTCAAATACTATGAGAGTTAAGACATTTTTAACTACGGATTCCTCAATCTAACAATAATGGGAAGAGTCCAGTCAGTTTTGGTAACAATTGGACAACCGGAAGTAGTAGTTACAAGAAAAAAATCGTCTAAATATTATTTATCGAAAATTTATGTAAATACTTATATTAAAGAACGTTAAATTCTTTATTCGATAAATATAAATTCATTATTATATCTTCTATAGATTTAGAGATAAAGAAAGGCATATAAAATAATTTGATGTAAAAAATCTCAGATCAAACTACTACAAGGCAAGAAATTCAAATGTTTGTAATTGACACATAAATGTCACTGTCAAAAATATTTGTATGCCTCTGTCAAAAATATTTGTATATTATTATGAAGATTTTGAAAATAAAAAAAGTCAACAACGCAAAAGAATATACGTAAAAAAGAATATAAAAGGAATTTGCGAAAAAATGACGAATATAAAGAAAAAGAAAAGGAAAGTAGAAAAAGAAAATTTCAGGATATTGAATATAAAGAAAATGTAAGTATTGTACATAATTTATTTTAAAATATCCCATAGATATTGTAAATATATGTGAGAATTATTTTGTAATGAGACATGAATATCTATATGTATTTGTATTTAAAAATATTTTTCGTTTTATGCGTACAACCAGGTAAAATATCTGGCGAGAGGTTATGTGTTGGCCACATCAGATTTTTTTAGTTCGATGTCGATAAGATTGTAACCGCGGTTAAACCGTAACCATTTTCAGTGGTTACCGTGGTTTAATTTTGGAATATACTGTAAATGTTAGTGGCTGGCAAATGAAAAGAGAATAAAAATTCGGCTAATTTCGTCATAAACGTCAGTCAGAATATAAACAAATATAGAATTAATTTTTGAAAATATATTGTTTCTACAAATTATTTTTAACCCGGACAGGGACTAAAGTGGAACTTATAGAAGAAAGATATATTTATATTACTTACTACTACACATTCTTCATGTTGATTTGCATGAGTAATATTTGTTACTTTTGGAGAGTAATCCAACATTTCGCATAATGACGCTCCTGTATTATTATGTGATTGTATATATTCATCCATTGTTGTAAATAATTGCGGTAACCATAATCTTAGAGTATTTCCCCTATAATAAAATAAATTAGTTTTTTTAATATCACATTTTCTAAAATATTTACCCTAATAAGCCGCCAAACATAATGCTGCACAATAAAAATGTTTGGAATAAGTACTGAATCGTAAATAAAGGTCTTATACTTTGTACTACTTTTGAAAGAGGAGAGAATATATTTTTTGGATCTTCTTCAATTTTCTCCGGTTTCACTTCGTATGTATCGTCAATTAATTCAGTGAACTAAAATATTGAATAAATTACTATATAAATAAATGATCAAGAGCCAACATTTCTAACGGGTAATGTTCCAGAAGGGTTTCCTGTGTTCATACTGTATATTCTTTTAAAGACTTCTTTTGCCTCGTCAAATCGTCCTTTAGTCATTAAGAATTTAGGAGTTTCTGGGAGGTAGTAATGAGAAAATCCTGCTAATAAAGATGGAATGCAACACACAAGTAAATATACTTGCCAAGATTTGTAATCTGTAAAGATTTCAATCATACTCGTTAATATTTTTTATTTGAAATCGTCACGAAAGTGCACAAAATTCATCATTAAAAAGTTCAGAAATCGGCATTAAAGTAAACCAGTATACGACGATTTCATGCACATATGTATAGATATCGATAGGTAGGTGTATCATACACAAGTACAATAGTAAATTTGTACGTAAAATGACAAAAAATATGTGCAAGAAGAACGAATAATTCCAATAAAGTTTGAGATAACACAATTTTGTAGTGTTTATTGTAATAATTTCAATTGACATTAAAAGTGCGGTTTTTTTGACATCTATTAGTCTGAGATGTCACTTTTACTGCCTAGGCAGTAAAAGTGGACGCGTTCAGCAGGACCTAGCGCATCTAGAGCTCTAGCGAGAAGTGATGTCACAGTATAGTGTCAAATTGGGAGGTTGAAATGTCATTTTTAAAAATATTAACCGTCATTGATTTAGCTGCATCGCAAAATGTAAGGGTTTTTGCGATACTAAATCAACAATCAATAAATTTAAGTAATCTCTCATGTTTAGTATTCCTTAACTTTTCATTCAAATTGAAAGGTTGTTTCCTTGTTTCTGCTGAATTATTTTTGGAAAAACATAGCTAGCAGTGTTTAGCGTTTTTATGAAGATTGATATAATGAATGTCAAGTTTTACTACGATAAAGTCAGAACGGATACATGAAATACATTTAGAACAATGCTTATTTTCTCCAGTGGTACACGAACAATAAAAAAACAATCTTGGATTCAACGAAATCAAAAATTGAACTATGTATATTCAAAGAGACCCCCGTTATCGTAATAGAAAATTTATTACTTATAAATTATGTGCACATTTTGCTGTAATTTTTTTTTATTGTTTAGTATTACATCTATTATACTTGCAAGGATCTTTTACTTTGTAAAAGTGAAAACATATGTGTTGGCGCCCCACTTGTCAAAGTGAGTACAGAATTCTGTTAATCCTTTGAACAATAACCTAGGACCTAGATGCCTAGGCACAGTATAAGAAACAAAGCGTAGGGACACTTAGCGTCGGCTTCTTGGTATTTCAGTCGTAAATTTAAACTAGCGACCATGTTTTAGGAATACCTTTCAGCGAGAAATTCAAAAGTAAAAGAATAACAGTTATGGAACTATTTCTTATTAGTAATTTTAAAGCATTAAACATGTTAATTTCTCTTGAATTATAAAAATAGACAATCTTTTGTAAAATAATAAATAAAAGAGTACAAAAATACAGGTAAACATGTCGCTAGTTTAAATTTACGACTGAAACACCAAGAAGCTGACGCTGTGTCCCTACGGTTTGTTTCTTATACTGCGCCTAGGCCTCTAGACCCTAGATTATTGATCAAAGGATTAACAGAATTCTGTACTGTCACTTTGACAAATGGGGCTCCAGCACATATGTTTTCAAGGACACTTAAACAGCTGTGTGCCTGCGCCCTATACGAGTACATATAAACTGTTATTCACGAAAAATTACTATTCAAGGTCATTTGTTCGAAGAAAAAATACACAGCACTTTATAGCAGTAGCTTAGCAACATTTTGTATTAGAAATAGAAAAAATAGTGCCATTACTTTCTAGCACACTAAAAATAGCAGTGACGTATGTTGTAGAGTTACAGACATGAAATTATCTACTATACTGCCCTCTGCATTAATGTTTATCCAGTGGCGTTAACTTTCAAATCAAATTATTATTTTATGGTTTACGTCAAGTCTATATTTTTGTTTTAGGCCCACTTTTACAATTGATGGATAAACTATGGTATAGCTATCGGAGGTATAACTTTATCCTAGCAATTATACCTTCGTTAAACAAGACTGTCTTTTACAATGCATTTTTATTTGTCAGATAGTTATACCAGGAATTGCGTTAAATCACTTTAGGTTGGTATTGACACAATAAAATTATCTTCTTGTTAGACTATTTTTCTTCAATATTGTTATTTCTGCCTTCTAATTTACATTTTTCACGATGTTAGATAATATAAATGTTATTTTTGATTCTGACAGTGATGATGAAATACTTGATTGACATCTGTCAAACGTATGAATAACAAAACATCGTTTGTGTTTACGTGATATCCACAAGAACCAGAGGTAAAGTTGTCAAAGGTTTTTACCAAGTTTATACTACCAATTTCCATGGGATAAGAAATACTGGTGTTTATTCTATCTGAGGTTTATCCGAGGTTTGTAAAATACAATTTCCAATTTTTTAGTTGGTATAGCGTTATACGAGGTTTATCTAATGATTGTAAAAGTGGCCCTTATACAAAAACGTAGGCGAAGAAGATAAAAATTTGAAAAAAGAAACAAAATTTTCAAATAAAGGACATTTATTTTTTCAGTTAAAAAAATAAATATTTCGAGTTGCACGCCTTTGGGTACGAAATGCAGTGAAGTTATCAGCAAGCAGTATTATATCAGACGATTCATAAATAACCTTGAATAGTCAGCTTTCGTGAATAATACTATATAAAACTTCTTTCTGGATCGAGTTATGTCTAAATAGATTACCTATTATCTGCACTAAAAGCACGGCTATATTTTCTCAAGTATAATGCAGCGGAAACAAGCTCATACTTTTAAAGAAAGGTTGTGGATTTTTGAGATTCATTCTAATTTTATATATCATTGATTTAGTAGCAAAAAACGCTCATATTTTGCAATGCAGCTAAGTAATAACATATGACAGCTATCAATTTGACACTACACTGTGACGTCACATCCCGCTATATGCGCTAGGTCCTGCTGAACGCGACCAATATTTTTATTGCCCATTATATAGCAATCGCTATACAAACGCATAGCAACCGTTCAACAAACGCATAGCAACAATTTGATGGCTATAATTTTCAAATAAGTATTAAAAATTAATATTTAATCGGTAATATTCAATATGCATCAGACCTATGATATCCAAATTTGACTATTTGGTTTTAACAAGTGCTAAGCTGAATCACTTCAGTATATAAGGTGTGAGAAATGTAATGTTTTATATATTTATTTTAAATTTAATTATTTTATGTATAAGTATTGTATATGGTTTGGAAACCAATAATGATAATAATCGGCAAAAAAAAAATAATGTGACCAACACGGCACTAAACACAGATTTACATCTTCAAACGAGGTTTCAAAAGCATTCATAAACAGCGTCTGCTGTAAATTTGGTATTTTAGTGCCTAGTTAAACAAATAACTATTTATAAACTTGTATTTTACATTCGAAGATGAAATTATGAAAGACATACACAACAGCCATGCGTTATCCGGGATTCGAACCCAGGACCTTTGGAGCGTGAAGCAACAGCGCTACTGCTACTTCAGCTGGGAAGACTGCAACACTGAACATAAGTACGTTTGTTTGATTGACAGCAACTGATAGATTTGTCAACACAACCTATAAAAATAAATATTCCTTTCATTTTCACAAATTTTCAAATAAAATTAAATATGCACCTCGGCACTGAAGTTCCTTTTTATCACTCGTATGGTTTATTTTCCTCGGCCTTACGGCCTTGGCAACTAAATTTCACATTCGTGATAAAAGGCAGAACTTCAGTAACTTGATACATAAATAACTATTTTTTTCAATCGTTTGGGAAATAAGTGTTCTCAAATTCAAAATGAGTGCAGGAAATAACTCATTCCCTCACTAGTGCGGGAAATAATTATTGTCATGGAAACAAATTATCGCATCAACTTCAAAATACCATGCATAGCCGCCCAAGTAACAAATATATCAAAAATTCAGAATACATTTTGTATTTATTTGCAAAAATGAAATATAAATATCTAATGTCTTCTTTGATTTTAATCTAAACGTCTTTAAAGATAAGTGGTGGTAAAAATTATATGTCACTCGAAGATAAAGACATTTTATTCACTCGCGGAAATTAGCACACGTAGTGTAGATAAAATTTATCTTTAGTCATTTATATCTTGTACCATAGATAACTATTTCGCATATTAAGTATTAATTTTTTACATAGGGAATAATTTTACCTAAATATCCTTCAATGATAGTAAAATTCAATTTTTGTGGCAATATTGCCCAAGCTAGAAGAGGCAAAACTGTTCTAGCTATACTATAATACACCCCAAGAATTGTGATTAGTTTTGGTCGAAATGAAGTTGCATGGAACTCCGATGCATAGCACATTATTACACTTATTGGTCCGTTCATCCTGTAATGATATGTTTACAAATTATATTTTATAGCTGTTTAATAACAGCATACATGAATCCACTGAAGTATTTGGCAACAAGAAGAACCCATTTCGTTTGAGCAAAACTACCAAATATCATAATTATACAGTCTGAAATGTATGCGTACAGTAAAACTGTTCTTCTTCCGTAGGTATCCCCGATTGTACCCCATATAAACGCGCTAGTAATCATTCCTGAAAATAGGACTATATTAATCTTAAAAGAAACTAATATATTTTACATAATTATAACAAATAATATGATCACATCAAAAATGACATTTTCAGATTTTTGCAGAAAAGCACATATAGGAGTAAAAAAAGTTTGGGTTCTTTTAATTTTGTATTGCGGATCTGTGTAAATACATAATCGGGCGCAAGCAGACACGTGACTCGCGTGACCTTGAAATGCAAGTCATTATAGACCTTTTACATTTTTATTGCACCGGGACGTGATTTTTCAATGCGCTACGTAGTGAAATTCTTATGAACTAGACATGAGGGGGCAACTAAAAGAACAAGCATTTATTTGTGATAAAAAATATTTTAACACAGAAACTTAAATTATTTTGACTTTGTTTATAAAGAAATTATTATATGGTAAAGAAAAAACAATTCATTAAAAAACAAAACAACAGTTTTATTCTTCTTTCTAATTTTCTAAACTGGTAACTACGCAATTATCTGTCACTTTTTGGGGTTATTTCCTGTTTTTAGAACATATAACCACATTTCTGATTCCCATTTAACCATCTTGTTTCAAAATATTCATCATCACAAACGCTTCGTGTGAATTTATTTAATATAGGTAGTTCCGTTTTTTATTTTTCACCATTTTCAATTTTGTTTGGCCTACTCAATGCGCAAACAACCTACTGCGCACCACGCGCACTATACTGAATTTCAGATAAGAACAGACTTGCGGGCGCTGCGGAGTCAGTCTGTTTTACACATATAAAACTTATGAATTAGTTTTGTTGCGTGTATGACATACTTGACAGCTCGCAACATCAAAATTTGATCGATTTTAATTCTTTAGTAAGTAAACAGTTATTTAAAGTTGTTAATAGATTATAAAATCAAAATGGAATAAATTATATACCTGCTTGCATATAGCTACTGTAAACTTGGTTTCTTATCTGAAATAGTATACATAATGCCATTTTTGTCTCCTCTCTCTTTGATGTAAAAGGTACATTTTAGAATTTTCAGTCAATATAAAACATTTTTTTTAAAAATAAGTAATAATAGTGTCTATCTATTAATCTTGAGAAACAGTTTTTCAAACAATTTTACATATTAATTGAAATATGAATAAATTTCTTGTTCTACATTCTATAAAAAGAATATTTTTAAGTAATCATACTTTGAAATAATTAGTAAAAGAGCAAAAGTAACAAAATTAAATAGTGAAGTGATAGGAGCACACAATCAGCTGATCTGAAGCATTTCAATGTTGCTCGGGTCACGTGTCTACTGGCGTCTTAATAAATACAAATATAGAGATAAATATTAATTTTGAGCATATTTGATATTAATGTTTTATCATTTCAATAGAATGTTTCGTAATTAATACTAAGTATGTATATTTAAACAAAAAATAGCACATCAAAAAATATATATTGTTTATTTAGCCGTTCACTGATAAAAAGAGCAAATAATTTAAAGCAAATTTGCAACTCACCTATGTACGTAATGGCATTAAGCAGTCCCTTATCATCTAATGTTAAAGAAAGATCACATTGTGCTTCAGATAAAATTAATGATATAGAAGTTGTTGCACATATACTACTAATAGCAGATGGTATTATTAATATCAGTAATACTATGTTAAATTTTCCAAATCCAGCAGCAGATATCGCCTGTTCATATGTAAGGGGTTGTGGTTGCAGTACATCTAGGAAAGAAATAATATTAATTATATTTCATAATATTTTAGTTTAGAGATATCATCAAAATGGACATGTTAATTTCGGACACATATAAATCTTCGGGCATTGTGCTTCGCTGATATCACAACTTTAAAAATATCAACACTATTGTAAAGCTTATATTTTTTTTGTTTGAAATTTTCTGAAATAACATTTAACGTATACAAAAAAAAATCTATTCTCTTACCACTATCACACATGGTCCAACAAAATATGATAAATCTGTTAAATATATTTGATTTTGAATCATTAAATGTGCGGCAAATTAAAATTCAGTTATTATTTTTATATAAACTAGTTAACAATTTAAAATTCAGTACTTCTCTCTTTGCTGAATTCCCTTACACGACAATGCAATACTCGTTCAACAATGTTGTTTCTCCGTGATCTTTCACCTATAAATTATCATGAATCTGATCCGATAAAAAGTTTGATTTAAGCAATTCAATCTACTCATTGAAATTAAAAAATTGCTTTGATAAATGCTAGAGACCATTGAGATAAAAATACAATATATTTAATGTTTGTAATTCATATGAACTAATACTCTTATTTATATATCGATACATAATTTAAAATGACCCTTTTAAATTATGTACTTTGTAATTAGGAAATATTTTCTCTTGGGTATGAATAAATCAATAAATAAATATTCCAAAGAATAGTTAGAAAAATAAGATGTCAAACCTGTTAAAATATTTCTTTGTATTAATAAAATTGTTATTTTCAGTTCATTTTACTTCCCAAGTAACAGAAAGGACCTAAAATCAACGTCAATTTTCAATCCATGTTTTTGACAAATTTATTAATTAGTTACGACTACGATGCACGCAACTGAACCGCAAATGTAACAATGAAAAACGGTTGTAACCGCGCGGCTGCAACCGTGACCGCAAGTGTGGCGCCGGCCTTACGTTAGGTATGAGAAATATATTTCTAAATTTCGTTTGTACATGTACATTGAAGTAAATGAAGGACCTTGATTTTACTTCCCAAGTAACAGAAAGGACCTAAAATCGTCAATTTTCAATCCATGATTTTGACAAATTTATTAATTACTTACGACTACGATGCACGCAACTGAACCGCAAATGTAACAATGAAAAACGGTTGTAACCGCGCAGCTGCAACCGTGACCGCAAGTGTGGCGCCGGCCTTACGTTAGGAATGAGAAATATATTTCTAAATATCGTTTGTACATGTACATTGAAGTGAATGAAGAACCTTTGTAACTTTTATAAAATTATATAAATGAATATATCTAATAATTGGCACTCCAAGCTGTGGGGTAGAGTGCACCACAGAGCGAGTTCAAAACTGGAAATAATTTTCAAGTTCATTCCGATTGGATTTTAATTGGGTATAATGCACTTAACCACGCGTGGTTTCATAGAGGACGGGCACTCAGCTATTTCCGGTAACCTTCGAAACAGCTGATCTTGTTGCCCTGGCCTGTAACTGACTTCATTGGCAACAAACTTTCTTGGCGCTAATTCAAAATCTAAAATCATTTGTCTTACATTATGGTGAGAACAACAAATTTTTCTAGTGTTTCATTGTGCGAGCATAATAGGTAGTTTTTACAATATCTATTTCAAGAAGCTATCACCTGATATGCAACTTCGCTATTTAGCTAAAATCAAGTTAATTAGTAATATTGACCCGTATGATTGCGATGAAAGTGAGTTTTCATAGGATATATCGGATTTTCCGAACATTTTGCCAATAAATATAATCAATTATCTTATTACCAACAAAATGTTTACACTCAAGAGTAATTAAACGCTTTTCGGAGTTAGAAGCACATAAGTTTCATCAGAGCAGTTGACGATATAGAATTTTGAAAGAAATGTATTAATTAAAGTATAGGGGAATAATTTAATATTGAAATGAAGTGAAATATTTATAACTTCTTACAATATTTTATCTCATAAAATGAAATAAACCTTTTAGTTTTTCTAGAGTTGTTGCGGGGTCATTAATCTCTAACAATTAAAATTTGTCTAGAATTATAAATATTAGTCTACAAATTACTTTTTCATGAAATTTTTCTTCTAAATAGGTATTATATTTTCAAAATATGCTTTAATAAAGGTATTTATTTTAAGTTTAAATTTACGTTTATTAATGTAACAACTTCACGCCGCAGGGGCAGCAAGATCAGCTGTTTTGAAGGTTCACGGAAACAGCTGAGTGCCCGTTCTGTATTGTATTTAATATTTTATGTTATGTTGTTAATTATGTAATTTGTCTTCTGTGACCGCAAATTGAGTCTAACTTGAAACAACTATTACACAATAATTATTAGTCTTATTTTTGATAATTTTAAATAAGCGTAAATTTTTGCAGTTATGTGTATTTATTCATTCATTTTATTACTTGAAATTTTTTAAATTAATTCTCTAGTCTAGTAGAGTAATACGTTTTGAATCGGTTAATAAGTTTCCAACAACAGTCCCAAAAGAAATAAGAAATCAGTATACATATTAAAATAAATTATAAATAATTTCTACCTTTCGAGCAACTGACTGTCTCGTGCTTGTGATAAGAAATGGAAGTGATGGAATTTTCTGCACAAGGCGATCCCAAAATATACGTTTCTTTCATGATGTATTTGGTTTTATTACAGCGCCTGTTAACTGCTAGATAACTTGCACATAACACGAATAAAATTTGTATTTATAGAAAAATAACTTATTCATCTAATCCCCTTATCTTTGGACAGCCGAAAAAATAATTTGCTTCTGTCAGATGAAAGAAAATAATTTCATAACCTTTTTAAATAAAATTTGATTGTTGAGACAAGAAATTTGACACTTCGTGACACATTTGTATTTATTTTTATAAGTTTAAAATTGGCAATAAATCATCACATTAATATTGAAAAATATTATTTTAAATATTTCATTTTG
Organism: Harpalus rubripes; assembly: GCA_963082715.1. Lineage (NCBI taxonomy): Eukaryota > Metazoa > Arthropoda > Insecta > Coleoptera > Carabidae > Harpalus > Harpalus rubripes. The sequence continues at coordinate 23,551,293 of OY720453.1, read as the reverse complement.
CATAAATAAATGCAAATATAAAGTAACGACTAATATTGTAAATATTTAAAATAAGATTAAAACAATTATTTACTTTTGTAAAGATGCAAATAAATCTTGAAAACGTGATACATGTATGATTTTCACAAAATTATTGTTTGATTATTTTATTGTGCAATTCATTAATTCATCTCAGCTTATAACCCATTTCTGGGTATGCCAATCTGCTTCTATTGGCTTCTATACCCAGATTTCAGTACAGATATATCTGTGCCGTTAAGGGTTTGGGGCGTTTACTAAGCATCACCTCTTATGTCGTTATAGCTGTCGTAGAGAGAGCGCCACAGAGATCACTTTTATGCTATTCAAAATTGGAAATAAATTTCAAGATTTAAGGTTGACATCTATGTATATTTAAGTATTTTAGATATAAATTATATTCATTTTTAAATTTATTACATAAAATTTCCATTGTATACTTTGTTATAAATTATTTACGCATGATTTCTGTACCGCTGATAATTTGTTTTGTTCTTTGATAAGGTAATATATTTATAATTCACTGCTAAGTCCATATAGCTGAATTATAATTCATTACTCAGTCAAATGTTAACCTAGCGGTTACTGGTTAGGCCCAAGCCAATTACAAACATGTATAGTATAGATATTATAGCTACCTCATGCTGTGTGTCACGCTGAGCCAAAACAAAAAAATTAACCAACCAATTTGCAAAGGGATAAACAAAGTACAGTAGTGACAGCACGCACTTTAGAATTCTATCAAATGAGGCATTTGTTTTCGCTTTTCGCCACGAAGCGAAAATTTGGTAGCATGCGTGTCTCAAAATATTCGCCTGCAAGCGTACGACTCGAGGCGAAAGTATTAAACTAACGTCATTATTTTGTCACAATTCAAATCAAAGCCATTTTATATATTTATCATATACAACTGTCAAAATATTTCCTATTTTAATAATATAAAACCCGAAAATTCCCAAAATAAAAATCGAATATAGAATTCTAAAGTGCATGCTACCAAGATTCGTAAAAGTAAAATCGCATTCGCCTGTTTTCTATGATAGAATTCTAAAGTGCGTGCTGTCAGTACAGGTACAAAAACAGGGATGTATTCAGTTTATTCACATTTTGAATATTTATTATTTACGAGTAATAATGTCATATAAATCTTAAAATATTCTAAATAACAAACCTTACAACAAATTATAGGGTGATTAAATTTATTCAATGAAGGTAAGTTTCAAATCATCCTAATTGATACGAGTCCAATCCCAAATGTACGTAATTTGTATTCCCAAGTAATTATTATTTAAAATTATTGTCGTTTTTCTTTGGACATAAATCTTTAGTAAATAATAAAAAATAAAATTCATATCATTATAATTAGCTGAAATACCTTTGGAGATTAGCGTTAAATACGGGCTAGTACGCTAGATAGGAGGACCCCCTGCAAATCTATACTTACCCTCGATTAGTAGCTTCCACGCCCCTATCTACAATATCTATGCGGCTACTATAACCATATGTATTTTTTTTCACGATCGTCCAGAAAATAATCTTTTTCTGAACACTTTTTAGACTGGAAAATCCTTCTTTACTAAGCTATCTCGGAAAATTGTCTATATGGGATTGGAAAATAACTTTCTGATCATCTGATCCCTACATGATTTTTTCCATGGCGAACAATTGTTTGTTTATTTATTTTCTCTCAATAAAATATAAAATAATACGTAACTACTTATAGATTTTTACTTATTTTTTCATGATTTTATTTATTCTTTTTCAGGACCGCGAAAATTTATTTGCACCTAACATGACCTAAAAGTGTTTTTACTCACAAGCTTGCTCACCCAATAAAGTATCACTTCCAGGTCTTGTTACGTAAATTACAAATACTGCAGTACGGCAGCGTGGTTAGAGTGCCACCTTTGTGATTGGCGTGTTCGAGCAGGCTACACAGCAGAGATATGTTGGATGCATATACGTATTAGATATATTACTGATGGCTGTCGGTTTAGAGAGCTCGAGAAAGGGAGATGTTCTTCACGGCGAAAGGTACCAATGCGCATGCCCTGAGCCCTAGTCTTTTTGTTGTTCCCGGTTGGAAAAGTTGTCGTTAATAAAACACGCCTCTAGACTCACGCCTGCGCATCAGTAACCAAGTCCTCGAAACTATCTCCCTTCATCAATCTCGCTGTTTTGTATTGCTGACATAGGGGCATCAGCAGTATGTATCTAGCAGGTATATAATTGGATGAGTGAACGCCCAGCAACAAAAAAATCATCACACTGCTGTTCGGTGTGCCCGGCACCCTTATACCCAAAAGGTACAAAAAGGGATACAGATTGTGTATGTGTGTGTAATGGCTGTATAAATAGGGCACGGAAGATTACGTGACCTATCATACGTTTTGTCCGTTCTCACTTCAGACTCGATCTTCAGCTCTGCCCCATGCTAACTTCAGACTGTACTTTATAACGCAGGGGGGCAATGCGCATGCGTCAGTTTTAATAGCTGTCATATTTTTCTAGCGGTAAATTTTAAGAATGAGTTTGCGCAAGCGTGGAATTTGTTGCCATTTTGTTATTTGGCGGAGCCAGAGTATAAATCACACAGTTACAAATTATGCAGTCAGATGTCATGGCGCTTGGTGCCAGTTGTGAATAGCGATTGATTGTGTTATTGTTATTCATTGTTGTGTTTTATTATTTGTTATCTTTTATGTTGTTATTTCTGTTATTGTTATTTTCTGTTGTTTGTGAGTGTTGTCATTCTTTTTCAAATAATGCCATTGCGTTGTTGGGTGCAACAGTTTGTCGTCGGACAATAATGTAAGTAAAACTGTTTGCTATCCCATAAGCACCGATTATCGAGGTAAGATTTTAAAACCTAATCATATTTGAACATAAGTAACAAGTGACAATTTGTATAGATAGGGTAGGTGTGGTAGGTAGGTTACAGATTTGATAATAGATCGCTGATGAAGCCCTAAATTTATAAATTGTCAATTACTGTTAGTAATATTTGCTTTTTCTTTTCATTTTAGGAAGCAAGAATGAAGTTGAAGAGCATCCTGATCGTAATACTTATGAATATACATATGATCACATTGTTATTTTCCATTATATTATATTATTGAAGAATCAATAAAAACCTATTTTATTCTCATTTGATATCTTGCTAGAAATGTGACAGCTATTCAAACTGACGCAGACGCACTGCGTTATAAAGTATAATCTGAAGTTAGAATGGGACAGAGCTGAAGATCGAGTCTAAAGTGAGAAGGGACAAAACATATGATAGGTCACGTGATCTTCCGTGCCCTATTGGCAACGAAAATGACCGATAGAGGCAGCACCGATTTTAGAAAATGGCCGGCGAGAAGAGTAATTGTCAAAACTTGTACAGTATTAGACAGGGGTATAAGCAAATAAAGTTAATATATTTTTAAATGTAAATTGATTTGAAGTGCAGTATTGTTTAAAAGGCAGTATGACAACCGTAAACACAACAGTTTGATTACTTTCTAGGCAAGTTCATAATTTTGCCACCAGGCGGCTACGAGTTCATTTTATTCGCCAATAGCTTACGAACTAGATGTAAGGAGTTGGCAACGCATGAGAGAGAGAGAGAGAGAGAGATGTATACATAGCGCGAGCATTGTGCGCAAACTCACGAGGTGCTGTTGAATGTTTTCTTCACAGGCGTAGCTGGTGTAGCTTAAATACGAGGGATTCATATATTTTATGTCGAGACGTCGACTAAAGCAGATTGAAAAATCATTTGTGCGCGATTTATGTACTACGGAATAAAAATGAATCTTCTTTGATTTTATTTCTTTTTCAAATTTATTTACTACACTATAAAAAAAAGTGTATGTGCGCTTATGCCATATGTTGGCGTTTGTGTAGTTACCTCGCGCTATGAAAAGTTCTCTTTTTTTTTCTTTCTCCTACTTACGACAACGGGGACTTATGAAATTGATGTTACACAACACACATTCTCCCCTCCGGTACTTCATGTCTTTAGAAAAAGAAGACAGGCTCGAAGAAAGAGATAGTTTTGTATTACCAAGACCTCTCTTCTTTTCTCAACGTATTGTCCTAATCCGATTTGATATTTGCTGTTCTATTTTGCGGTGGTGTTTGACATATCTATGAGTAATCAGTTTTGTTATAATTAAGATTTGTTTGCTGAAGATAAATTCTAAAAAAATAATAATAATGAAACAAAAAATTATCCAACACATTTAAATACTGTTTTAGATTCTATCTAAGAGGTCATGGAAGTACTTTGGTGTCTCTTTCTTCGAGGTTGTCGTCTTTGTTGTAAAGGTTACTTCAGAACTCAGTAGATGGCAACAGTAATAGTCCCCATTTATGAATATATCTTTCTTAATCCAAATGCATTGTGTAGCACAAGGTTTATTACATCTAGTTCGTAAGCGAAATGATCTAAGTGGCTATAACTCATTGGGACTCATTTAGATTGTTTGGAAAGAAGTATTGCAGCCATGTTAAATTGTATTTTGCAAAATTAGAAAATAAATTTTTCATAAAGACCAATTAGGTATTTAAAATTTGAAATACATAAATAAACAAACATTTATATTTTTTAATATTAATTAGTAAAAAACAGTAATAATTGTATCTATTTTAATCTTTCTAACGGGTCAGTATAAAATTAAACATTTGTACTTTTATAGACATTTTATTTATATTATAAACAGAACATCCACACTTTTTTTTGTTTACTTAATTGTTATGTAGGTAATTAAATATCTTCTGTCTTCGAAGATGATAATAAAAGTAAAGGTATTATGCACGCTAGAAAATACATAACATTAATATTATTGTTGATAATAAATGATGGTTCTATACCTAAAATACTTCCTCCTAAAAATAAAAAAGGTGGAAAACATCCCAATACTAAAAGTGCAGGAAATACTAAATTTCCTATTACTGATCCCATTCGTCCAATAGTTAACGACAAGGATACTGTTAAAGTTCTAAATATAAAAATACATTTTAAATAATACAGTTAATCATTAATATGTATATTCATTTGATAGTAAGGGTAATATGCACATTAATACAATATTGTATTTTATTGTAATAAATAAATAAATATATCATCAAGGCATATTACCCATACCCATTGGTGGGTGTGCCAATCTGCTTTGTACGCAGATATCGGTAATGATGATAAATGTAATAAATGTATTGAAATATGTATTGTATTGTACTTAATACCAAAACCAGTGAAAAATATTTATATTCGATTTTCTATCTTGAACGTACCGATAAATACTCAACGAACAGGTACGAACAAATTAAACAACTCGCATGATGCATATAAATTTTGACTTTTCACAGTGTATTGTGAGTTTTAGAAGAGTAAGCTATGTATGTTTTAAGTGTGTTTATAGTAAAATTGAATGATTTGTTCGTTTAGTTTAATTTTTGTGAACATTACAGCAGAAAAATGATACCGTGTTTACATCGAAGAAGTAAGTTAAATTTTACTGTAGTTATTTGTAAATTGATGTACATTTACCTAAAACTTGTGGGAAATAAATCTACAGTAATGCTGATAAACGTTACACATGCTACTCCAGTCATGGTACTGTATAATGCTGTTATTAATAGCATTATTATAGGATCTGTACACCATATAAGAGCTATTCCACAAGAACCAGATACAAATAGAAGTATTCCTGAAAAATTATTAGTTGAAAAGATACGGATAGTACTTTTCATCGGTCTGTCCTCTCTTTATAACTCTTTTATTTTAAGTCAGATAGAAAACTAAAACTATTGTAATTACCCCTTAACCTTAAAAATTAATTTTAACAAAAACTATATACGTATTTCGAGAACTAAGTTCTCATCATCAGTAATACAACAAGTGAAAGTTAAACAGAGTAGTCAAGATTACTCAACATGTCAACCATGCCAGATAGAAAAACTCTTCAAATATAATTTATATGATATATTATTGTCTATCTACGTACCATATGCATTTGTATACAGGATGCTCCGTTTAAGCGCAACAATATGTAACTTTATATTTCTTAATGGAACACCCTATATTTATTTCTATATTTTGATAGTAAATTAGATTCCCTTTAAAAAAGTATTAAGTAATAAGGGATCTAAAATTATAAATTAAGAAGTTATTTACGTTCATAAAAAATAGTATTTCAGAGTGGAAAAAACCATAATATAATACAAAATTTTGATCCTTTTTTATTAGATAATACTTATTTTAAACATTACATTAACTCCAAAGAAGCTTTTAAAATTTAGTGACAGACTAAATAATGCGAAATTATAATAAATGCTCGAAAACTTGTCCTTCAACTTCAATAGATTTTTCTATTATAAATATTATATTAACCATCTCATCTTTACTAAAATTTATATTATTCATTTTCACATTAACATCAACAATAATAAACTAAGAGTATTTGGACAACTTGTTTGTTTAAATTCGAAACAATTGATCAAATTATCCATAGCTTACTTTGTTAATAATAACATGATAGAAACATATCATTCAACGAATAAAGGTAAATAACTTCTTAATTTATTATTTTAGACCCCTTATTACTTAATACTTTTTTAAAGGGAATCTAATTTACTATCAAAATAAATAAATAAATATAGGGTGTTCCATTAAGAAATATAAATTTACATATTGTTGCGCTTAAATGGAGCACCCTGTAAACAAATGGATATGGTACGTAGATAGATAATACTATATCATATAAATTATATTCGAAGAGTTTTTCTATCTGACTTAAAATAAAAGAGTTATAAAGAGAGGACAGACCGATGAATCACCCTGTACTTCATGATTAATGACTATTTGTAGTGAGTAATATTGTCATATTGGAATTTAGAATCTCCTTTGTTGAATTCTATTATGTTTATAAACAGCACGTATGTTCAAAATGAAAGGCTCTCCCAAATCAACGCGAATTATCCGCAGCTATAACGAAACTTTTGCTTTTTCACATTGTCGTCGATTAAAAGTACTCAGAAAGTGCAGTCCCCAAACTGACGCAAAGTTATCGAGCAAACCTCCGCGAAATTGTAGTGATTTATTTTCGCTAAATGCACGGTTTTTGTTGCAGGCGCTGGGGATTATGACATTTACCGAGAAATAGATGGAAAAGGTAATAAAATACTCAATTTGTGCCATTTTTGTACCTATTGTAAATATAGAACCGTCGTATATCTTGTTGAAATTGTGGCATCAGTGTATAAAATTCTTCGTAATCCTTTTGTTTTGATTTTATAAGGGAATTCACTTTCTTTTCTTTCTCCTCATCAATTAATTAATAGGTATATGATTCAAAGCGGTATACATATAGTATCCTGGTATTTGGTTTATCGTCTAAAGTCTAAAGCAATAAATAAAAGTGCCTCTTTCTATTCATCGTCTGATGTGGAGTACATTGTCGCAAATCAGTGGCGTTCCCAGGATTTTGGTCTGGGGGGGGGGGGGGGGGGTTCGATATAGAGGAAATTTATATATAATTTTTGTGTATTTACTTTTCGCGAATTTTTTTTAATATATACATTAGGGTGGACCTTAAAAGGAGTCAAGTCGAATTTTATTCGGGCCGCCGCCTAAAGTGGTCCCAAATAAATAAATATAAATGCGCAGGCAATGATTCCGCTTAATATTAATATTTGGCCGTACCTAAATGCACTTGATAAAAATCAAACCATTTAAATAACATTTTGGAACTGGCAATAAGAGGTTTAAAAAATTCACTTAATATTGGAATATACAGGTTGTACATTTTAAATGGGCCACCATTATTGCTATCTCGAGAACTATAATGGCTGGTTTGTGATGGATTTAATTTATAAATTTAGATTTACAAATTTAGATTTAAAATTTACGTTTTATCTTGCTAGTTTATAGTGAATTTAATGATATTAAATATGCCCAATCAACTTACGTGGTTTGACACAAATAGGATGACAGTTATATGATATTTATCATTTTTATCATAATCAATCTGTATTTTTTTACAGATAATATTAATAATATATCCATATTTTCTGAATCCATTTGTCAAATCAAAATTAAAATGTTTCAACTGTCACTTGAAACTGTCATTTTCCCCCATCAAAATCATTGTTTGAACTACTGTCAACTACTGTGAAATGATTGGACGCATTCAAGGAGGACGCATTTACAAATTTACATTTAGAATATGAAATATGGTGATATTTTAAATGTAAATTCTAAATCATAAATTTCTTAAATTCATCATGAACCAGTAAAGGCAGATATGTACAATTTATATTTATAAATTTAGATTTACAAATTTAGATTTGAAATTTACGATTTATCTTGCTGGTTTATAGTGAAATTAATGATATAAAATATGCCCAATCAACTTATATTGGGTCACGTGGTTTGACACAAATGGGATGACAGTTATATGATATCATTTTTATCATAATCAATCTGTATTGTTCTACAGATAATATTAATAATATATCCATATTTTCATAATCCATTTGTCAAATCAAAATTAAAATGTTTCAACTGTCACTTGAAACTGTCATTTTCCTCACCAAAAATCATTGTTTGAAATACTGTGAAATGATTGGACGCATTTACAAATTTACATTTAGAATATAAAATATGGTGATATTATAAATGTAAATTCTAAATCATAAAATTCTTAAATTCATCATGAACCAGTAAAGGCAGATATGTACAATTTATATTTATAAATTTAAATTCGTAAATCTAAATTTGTAAATTACCTAAATCCATCATAAACCAGCTATAAGAGTTACAAAGACGGTTAAATGGGCAAACAATTTCTATTTCACAAGACAAATTTCATATATTATTTATTTGCTCATACGTTAGAGAATTTATTTCTGAATTCAGTGATATAATATTTTTATTCCCTTACATAATGATTTTTTTCTTTGAGAAAAATGCATGTAAAGTTTCATATTAATTTGATTAAAATATGGCTATAATAAGAGTGTTATGAACGGAAAAAACGAATACTTGTTAATTTTTTTAACATAGAATTAGATTGCCATGAAAGAAATACATGAATATTTTGTTTAAGTTGACATTTATGATCACTTACAAGAACAAAACATTCACTTCTTTAGGTCTGGGCACTCTAATGGACCTTTCCAATTTAAAGAGGTAGAAGATATGCGCAATGGGGATCTGCGCATAGTAAGTACAACTGAGATCTATGACGTTTGATTCTAAAAAATTAGACGTAAAATGTAAGATAACTTTAAAAAATCTTATCGAAATAAGTTACAAAAGCTTTTATTGAAGGTAAAATGTCTAACGATGCAAATTTTCACTGAGAATACAGGTATTTTAATGACTGCAATATTTTTGACGTTTCGTTTGACAGCCCAACTGGCAAATGTTCGCGCCATTTTCTTACTATTTGCAGCGATAGAAAGAGATAGCCCTTAAATTGGAAAAGCCCATTCTATGTAATTAAAATAATATGTCGTCATTTTTTCTATTCGTGACACTCTTATTATAGCCATATTTTAATGAAATTAGTATAAAACTTTACATGCATTTTTATCAAAAAAATCGTTATGTTAGGGTATAAAAATATGATATCACTGAATTTTGAATTAAATTCTCTAACAAATGAGCAAATAAAAAATATATGTTCTCATTTAAAATTAAAAAGTTATGTCCCGTATTTTGAGAAACACTGGCCAAAATAAATAATTTTTATTTAATTTAAATTTGTCTTGTGATATAGAAATTGTTTGCCCATTTAACCATCTTTGTAGTTCTTATAGTTCTCGAGATAGCAATGGTGGTCCATTTAAAATGAACACTCTGTATACTAGAGTGACCCGAAAATATGAGGAGAAAATTTAAAATCCCAATCAATATTCTTAAGACAATTGTAGATAGCTTTTTTGGACGATAGTTTAACCATCTATAATTATCTTAAGAATAATGATTGGGGATTCAAATTTTGTTCACATATTCTCGTGTCATTTTAGTATATTCCAACATTGAGTAGATTTTTAAAACCTCCTATTGGTTAGGAAAAAAATAAGTTCCAAAATGTGTCAAAACCTAATGTTATTTAAATAGAGAAAATCAAGGGCATTTTGGCACGGTCTATTATTAATATTAAGCATAAACATTTTTTTTTGGAACATTTTAGGGGGCGTCCCGATTAAAATTCGACTTGACCCCTTTTAAAGTCACCCTAATATACATATATTTTAAACAATGTCATATACTTATTTCCTCATATTTAAAATAAAAGCAAAGATTTTTTAAACATAAGGTATAGGAACGTTACATTAAAAATATTAGAAACATTAAACAAGAAAAGATGTCACCTAATAGCATGATTTATACTTGAAAATGGCTGTCTCTTTCCTAGAAATTCTAGCGCAATTTTATCGTCACGCCAATTTTTTTCTTGATAACAAGTTTTTTTTTATTGTGAACGGTACTTAAGTCAGATTTACTTAAGTGATGGGCCATTATCAGAAGAAATTTCGAGATAAATGAAAAAAAACTTTTATGACAATTGTTACAACTAACTCGAAATATCACATATAAAAAAATCTGATGTGGCCAACACATAACCTCTCGCCAGATATTTTACCTGGTTGTACGCATAAAACGAAAAATATTTTTAATTACAAATACATATTTTCATGTCTCACTACAAAATAATTTTCACATATATTTGCAAAATCTATGAGATATTTAATATAAATTATGTACAATACATACATATTTTCTTTATATTCAATATCCTGAAATTTTCTTTTTCTACTTTCCTTTTCTTTTTCTTTATATTCGTCATTTTACGCAAATTCCTTTTATATTCTTTTTTACGTATATTCTTTTACGTTGTTGAATTTTTTTTATTTTCATAATCTTCATAATGATGTACAAATATTTTTGAAAGTGGCATACAAATATTTTTGACAGTGACATTTACGTCAATTACAAACATTTAAATTTCTTGCCTTGAAGTAGTTTGATCTGAGAATTTTTACATCAAATTATTTTATATGCATTTCTTTATCTCTAAATCTATAGAAGATATAATAATGAATTTATATTTATTGAATAAAGATTTTAACGTTCTTTAATATAAGTATTTACATAAATTTTCGATAAATAATATTTAGATGATTTTTTTCTTGTAACTACTACTTCCGGTTGTCCAATTGTTACCAAAACTGACTCGACTCTTCCCATTATTGTTAGATTGAGGAATCCGTAGTTAAAAATGTCTTAAGTCTTATAGTATTTGAGAAATCGTGGATCCATCATCCACACACACATACGGACATCATCGTAAAAATGTTATAATCGGATTCTAGGGACCTTAAAACGTGCTTATTCACTGAAATCTGGATATGCGATTTTTAGCATGAATTCAATACCTCTCTTAGCGAGAGGTAAAAATATGTGTAGGTCTAGGGGGGGCGATTGCCCCCGTCGTCCTCCCCTGGGTACGCCACTGTCGCAAATGCTACCACAAGACGGACGGATACATACGCTAATTTCGTTGCCGCAGTGAACGCGAAATTGTCGTCTTTGCTACCGCTGCGAATCTTTCGCGTTGGGCTAGGAGAGCCTTTAAAGTTGTGAAATGAAAATCCTACTATACTTTACCTAATAGTAGTTTCTTATTTATAATAGAAATTCCTATTGTTACGATGGTATACATTGCAACAGAACATATTCCAACCATGCATAAATTAATGTATACTTGATCATTGGTTTGAGCCTACAATATATTTTAATTTTTATTTCTATTAAACTTGAAGCATTTTATACTTACAGCGATACATATTCCATCAGTGGAGTTAGAATTGTTTACTGTCGTAGTGTTAAGATGTTCTGATATCATGTCACATATAGTTGCTTTTTCATTGTTGCTGGAATCATATCCATCCATCATGGAAAATAGTTCTGGGAGCCATGTTTTCAAAGTGTTAGCTCTAAGAAAAAAAGAAGTTAAATATTTTTTGAGGGTGTAAGATTTAATATTATTGCAATTATTAATACAGAACTTGTACTTGTCGCTTAAAAGCAGTGGCGTATTATCCTACAAGCCCACGAAGCGCGGGCTTGTGGCGGAAAATTTTACAGGAGACGCACATAAAAAAGGCGAAGTATAATTTTTTAAAAAATCAATGAAGCATGTTAGTAAATACAGGATGTTCATTTTATTTTGTCCACTATTGCTATCTCGAGAACTATAAGAGCTACGAGGTCGGTTAAATTTTTTTTTATACCAGTGGTTCTCAAAATACAGAATGCAACTTTCTTATTTTAAATGGGACACCCTCTTTATTTTTATGTATTTGGAATCTACGTAAAATTACGAATTCAACGATATGCTTAAAGTAAATTTTTATTGAAGAAATAAATTACAAAAACGTAAGAGAAAATTATGAATAATTAAACATATCAGATAGGTTGTGATAACAAATTGATTATTTTTTTGTAACAAAATACATAATTAACTATTTAAACAATTGACTTCAATATTATCTCAAATGTTTTCATAGCCTGCCTGAATCTGATATCATGGCTTAGCAGGTTAATTATTCATAATTTTTGTAATTTATTTCTTCAATACAAATTCACTTCAAACATATCGTTGAATTCGTAATTTTACGTAGATTCCAAATACATAAAAATATGTAGGGTGTCCCATTTAAAGTTAGTTTCGCTCATTTTAATAGTCGTGTAAAATAGAAATTGTTTGCTAATTTAACAGAACTTGTAGCTCTTATAGTTGTCGAGATAGTAATAGTGGATAAAATAAAATGAACAGCCTGTACATGACACAAAATTTAAAGAGCTTGTAGCGTCAAACAAGGTTAATTAGTGGCGTACTTAAAAGAACGCATACATTTTCACATTTTTATTAATAAGCTTAATTTTCAACAAATAGTTTTATATTTTTCATTTTTTTCAAACGTCGTAAAAACGGCATTTTTTGTGACTTGATTCACAAGGTAGAAGTTTCATTTCTACGCCGCCGGAGTAGAAATAGCTAATTATATATATATATATATATATATATATATATATATATATATATATATATATATATATATATATATATATATATATATATATATATATATATAAAAGAAAAGTAGTGCGTTTAAATGAAAAATTTAATGTGTCATGCGGAATAAAAGTATCACTTTTCTCCTAATAACACAATATACTATTTTTTAATATATGTGTAAAATTTCCAAAGATTTTCTGAAAGAACTTCAAAAATAATAAAAATAAATAATAAATAATAAAATGAAATTAAAATCTTAAGTTTATATATTTCAAAATAATTGAAACACGAAGTGTTGAAACGCGTTACTAATTTGAAAAAGTACTGCAATAACTTTTTAAATTGTTAATACCCCAATATTAGAAATGTATGTGCTAACATTTGTATATACAGAGTGATCCACAATGATTGAAGGTTCCACCTCGTTTTGATTTTTTGTTTGCCGCATCGTTGTGATATTGAAATAAGATTGACAGATTGTGCAGGCGTACAGTGAATTTTTGAAAGGGGGTGAAAATAAATGTATTCAGTATATTTAGAATAGAATCAATTATAATAATCTTGACATATTCTTCTGTAAACACTATTCTAACTAACGATTTGAATAAATAATAGTTTAACTTTAAAACATAAAACAATCTGTATATATCAAAAAATTCAATATACGTGACGCCGCTGACTTTTCTAAATGTCGGTAATATAGGTAACATAATTTAACATTGCTCGTAAATTGATGCTAATTTTTTTTCTTGGAAGATAATTTTAATCACAATTAGAACTTTTTCAAGTCACGTGACTTTCAATCATTCTGGATCACTCTGTAGATATACGTGTCTCTTTACCCTAGTAGAATAAAAAACTGCATCAATAATGTTAATATTAATTTCCACAAGTAAGGAGGAAAAAATAATGGTTTAATTTGTTGCCAACCACTCATTTTTTTACTTGACCCTGTTTCTTTTTCAATATTCTGGTTAATGCTGCTTTCACATTGCAATTTAGTAATCTACAAATAAAATTAAATAAGTAACATGTATTATGTAGCTAATATTAATATACAGTAGAGACACGTTAATCCGAACATCCAGTAACCGGAACATCGGGTAGAACAACATACCGTCTCACCATTTAATTTTACTACGTGAATTTCGAAGAATGGCGATCAAAGCCGGAATAAACGTCTGAAAATAAACCAAAATTTACGTTTTTTCAGAATTAATTATTTTCGGTGTTTCTATTTCTTATTTTTAGCGTTTGTTCTTTCAAGTACCTTAATAAATATTTCAAAACTATCCAAATTGACGCTATTTACACTTATTTATACAAATTCAGTAATCTGAATAATTCGTTAATCCGAACATATCTTTACACGTAGTAGTTCGGATTAAAGGGTCTCTACACTGTACTTTGTTTATCGTTACTGGATAATATTCCTTTGATTGCCCAGTGTTCATGCTGAATATATTTTGAAATACACGTAAAGCCTCATCATGTTTCTTCATCAACATTAAAAATTTTGGACTTTCAGGAAGAATCATAAAACTGAATCCTGTTATTACACCAGGAATGGTGCATACAAGTAAGAATAACTGCCATGGTTGCACTAAAATATAAAAATATTCATTATAGCTCTAATGTTTAATATACCTGATTTTATATTCTATTTTAACCAAAATCGATATAACTCAATTTATAATCTAGAAGAATCTAGATGTAAATCAGTTGCACCGCTGACAGTTTACTTATAAGCGGTGCAACTGGCCATAAGCGTTCTAATTTCGTGATTTAGTAGACCACCCGCAACTTAATTTACGGATTTCAGAAGGTATGTGATCTACCATATTAAAAATAGAATACCCAGAATTTTTAGATACTATACAAATTAATTTTTGTTATTTAATGTAGAAATATCAATTCATGATCTAGTTATTAACCTATATTGAGCAAATAATCACTACTTGTAGATCACCCATTTATTAATTTCTGATACTTAATTTTCAGAATTGTATCTGGATATTTCAGTTACATACATAGGCGCCGGAATTTGAAAATTGCTTTGGGTTCTCGGGTTCCAAGTACAATAAAAAGTATGTGTTTAGTTGAAAAATTAAGTTTTTTTTTCACACTAGACGTAATCGAAGTGAGTTCGGTACCACGTCATATAAAAAATACACAATTTTGCAACGAATCGCAATAAGATCAGGCATGCTGTGCAAAACAAAATTTGCAATATAATTTTAAACAGTTCATATATGTGTCATTTAGGGCCACTTTTAAAATCATTAGATAAACCTCATATAACGGGTATAAAATTGGAAATTTTATTTTACAAATCTCGGATAAACTTCGGATAGAATAAACACCAGTATTTCTTATCCCATGGAAATCGATCTTATAAACGTCGGATAACTTTATCCCTGGTTCTTATGGCTACCACGTAAACACAAACAATGTGTTGTTATTCATACGTTTGACAGATGTCAGTAAAGTATTTCATCATCACTCTCAGATTCAAAAACATCGTATATATCATCTAACATCGTGAAAAATACAAATTAGAAGGCAGAAATAATAACAATATTGAAGAAAAATAGTCTAGCAAGAAGATAATTTTATTGTATCAATACCAAAATAAACTGATTTTAAAGTAATTCCTGGTATAACTATCTGATAGATAAAGATGCATTGTAAAAGACAGTCTTATTTATCAAAGGTATAGCTGCTAGGATAAAGTTATACCTGCGATAGCTATACCATAGTTTATCCACAATTGTAAAAGTGGCCCTTAATTAACATTAAAAGAGCATATTTGAATCATGGATTCATAATCATTTTAAAAAAGCGTTGTGCTTGTCTGATTTGTACACAGTTATCGATAATAATGACGACATATTTGTACCGTGCGAACGTTTACTGGGCGTCACCTCACGGGTACCCATTCCTGGCGAGAAATATCCAAATATTGACAAAAATTTGTTTAAGCATTTTGTAGTCTACCCAATGGGGGAGTTTAATCATATTGAAATGAAATGATTTTTCCACATTACTGCAATACTACTCATGCAATATTACTATTAATGCAATAAAAGTAATTAAATATAGAGTATTTTTTTACAAACGATATTAAATTTATCGTTATTTAAATCGCTCGCAATACGATGACGTATGCGGCATTTTTGGTTCGCCGTAGTTGTCCGCTACGAGCGCTAGTTTAGAATGAAAACACAAACGTATGTCTTCTATATTTGATATTGAAACGTCAAATTCAATCTCAAATCGCAAAAATTAAATCATTTGATTTTAAATATGTAAACGTATAACCTAGAAAATACGATGAACGCAGAAATTGTCAAGTGTCAAATGTACATAAATAGGCGGCCGTGTTTTGCTTCTGTATCTTTATATGAAGTAGGTTTTGGCCACGTATGTCAAGACCTAATTCATACATAGTTGACGTTACGAAGGCTGTTTGATAAGTCCGTGACTTTTTGAATAAAAAATATTTTTTTTCGGCAAATAAGCGTTTTATTTCTCTACATAATCTCCTTTTAGCTCGATACATTTAGTCCAAAGTTTTTCCAATTTTTTTATTCCTTTCAAAAAAATAGCTTTTCTCAAGGCTCTCAAAGTAGGCGTTTGTTTCAGTGAAGACCTCTTCATTCGACCCAAATCTCATACCGCCCAGCCATTTCTTCAGGTTTGGAAACAGGAAATAGTCGCAGGAAGCTAAATCTGGAGAATATGCTGGATGGGGTAGCAGTTTATAGCCCAATGAGGTGTTGCACGGTTTTTTTTTCTTTGCTTTAATCGAAAGATTAAGAAAAAATATTTTACCCCTATTTTTTATTTTTTTCGTATTATTCTTTATTCATGAGAAAATTGTCTTTGAAATTATAATGTTTGAATTTCCGCTTCCCCTTTCGACTGATGACGTTCGAATCGAACTTACCAATGAGGGTGTGGCTTACATTTGCCACCAACGGAAATAATACGAGTGACAGTCATGACAGCTGTCAACTACTACTGATTTTTGTATTTGGAAAATCAAACATGGTTGTAAAAAAGTGTTTTGTGCAGTGTGCCCAAATAGAACTGATAATAGGGAAAAATATTTCTAGTAGTGCCTCAAAACGAAGAAAGAAGAATGATATGGTTGTCGCAAGTAAAGATAAAAACATAAAATCATAACTTCTTTGTTGTAAAGATCATTTTGATGTAAATATAAATATTTTTATAATTAAATAAGAACTATTGAATACATTTAATTTTTTAGCTGGAATGTGATGCACTGAGGCTACGGTTTCTTATACCGGCTAATCTTTGCACTACTGGAGCATAAGAGAGATTGATAAATCTAGGATAAAACATTACTAGATGGTATTTCTTAAGACCACTACTGGCGATAATGTGAATCTCCAACTGGAGGAAACAATGTCTCGCTGGAATATGTTTTATATAAGTTTTAACAATATGTATTCTGTATGTTCCTAACACGAAATAAATCCAAAAGTCAAAATAGACAATAATGTATGTGTGCGTGTCAGGTGTCAACTAAAATGGAAAAAAGAGAACGGGGAAAAATTACTTAGAAATAGACAAAGCAAACATGTTGGAGATAAATAAATGTAAAAATAATACATGGGATGAAATGTATAATGAATTTAATTTAGTTAATGTTGACATGTGTCAAATTTATTTTACGGAATAAAATTTACTAATTTTCGCACATCGTTGGAGTAATTTATATTATAGATTTAATTAGCTAGTATTTTTATTCTTGTTTTGACGAAAATCTCTGGAATAAAGTATTTTACTGCAAGAGTAAATTTTACTTTACTAGTGCTTTACTTATCCATCTTTTATAATACAGGGCATTGAACTCTGAAATATAACGCTGTAATATAATAATAAATAACTAAGAACTACACTAAAGAACTAAAAATCACGCTGCACTATAAGTCAGACCTTATGTCACACAGTTGTCATTAAAGCAATCATTGGCCGCGTTCAGCAATGCACAGCGCTGGCAGCGCTGAGCGCCGAACGCAATGAATTGACGAATGTGATTGGTCCAGAAACTGTATTCGGCAAATTTCGGCGCTCAGCGCTGCCAGCGCTGTGCATTGTTGAACGCGGCCATTGACGTTGATGTATGATACATTTGTTTTTTTTTTCATCATCTTTCTAGTTTTGTCATTGGCTAATGTAAGTCTGATATCACAGGCAGTGTAATTTGGCGCCAATTCAAAAAGTAAATTTTTAAATTGCTACTGTGCTTAATATATACAGTAATTTGAACAGAAAATCATATTTAATAATACTGTAGAACATACTTATTCGAATTTCAGAAGAAAAAAGATATGATAATTTTTTTTGCAACACCTCATTTATGAATTTTTCCCATGGCGACTACACACGTGTGCACCCGAGCATTGTCTTGATGGAACACTGGAACAGTACTTTTTTCTTCGCTAAATGCGGACGTTTCTGCTTCAAATCAATATAAAATCGGTCCATAAGCTCGGAATAATAATCGCCGGTAATCGTTTTACCCTTTTCAAGGTAATCGATGTGAATGACACCGCGTGCATCCCAAAAAACTGTGGTCATAACCTTGTTGGCCGAAAGACCCACCTTGGCCTCCTTTGGTGCACGTTCGCCCGAAGAAACCCACTGTTTTGATTGTTCCTTGGTCTCTGGTGTGGAGTGATGGATCCAAGTTTCGTCTACGGTAACGAAACGACGCAAAAACTCTTTCGGATTGCGGTTGAACATCGCCAAAAACTCCTTTGAAATGGTCACACGGTTGCGCTTATGGTCGAGTGTCAGTAATCGCGGCACCCAGCGCGCGGATACCCTTTTCATGTCCAAATATTCATGCAAAACGTGATGCACCCGTTCAGTTGAGATGCCTGCGGCCTCAGCCACCTCACGCACTTTCATTCTCCGATCGTCCAATATCATTCCATGAATTTTATCTACGATTTCTGGCGTGACGACTTCTTTTGGGCGACTTGAACGTTCGGCTTCGCTTGTGTTGGTACGACCACAACGGAACTCGGTTAACCACTTCTTAACCATTGAAATTGATGAAGTCCCCATAGTACTTATCAAGCTTTTCCTTGGTTTCGGTGATGGTTTTTTACGCAAAAAATAATGCTTAATCAACACGCGAAATTCACTTTTTTCCATTTTCAATTAAATTAACGAAGTTGTCTAATATAAATAGCTGTCAAACATAAACTAAATGGCGCAGCTTGTTCAAAATTTTTCAATAGCCTACTAATAGATGGCAGTTGATGGGAGCAGTGTTTAGGGTACCTTTATAACCTGGTTATTAAGGTACCCTAGCAGTGTTGTATTTAAAGTTACTGCGCGGGAAATTCAAAAAGTCACTGACTTATCAAACAGCCCTCGTATGTAAGCCATAATCGCGGGAAGATAATATTGCAAAAGTTTAACATTTTTTCACCGGCATTTTTTATTTTTTTTACAAAATATAAAAGTAAAAACGCTTTAAATTTAAAAATATTTTAACATAAAAAATTCGAAAACTCCTCCATTATACACTTTACATCTAACATAATATATAATATAAATTATTTAACTTACAAAAACTCATTTTCATTGGCAGAATTCCCCAAGCTAGAAGTGGCAGAATCAAATTAACAAATCCCATATAAATTCCAGAGATTAAAATAATTTTACTTCTGTGTTGGTTATTGAAACACTCTGATAAATATGCCATCAGAATTGCAGTTGGCCCTTGGATTCTGCAAGTTATTCCTTTATAATCATTAATACATAACAATATATTATTTTTATATTTACACAAAGCCACTAATAAACTTTAGAATTGCAACCATCCACATGTTGACAGAAAAAGCACAAATTACATTACAAACTACATCAGTCAGCGTAGCATAAATCATTAACTTCTTCCGTCCCATTGTATCTGAAAGGTAGCCCCAGAAAAATGCACCTGGGAAATTTCCTAAAAATAAAATCTAAATTAAAGTACCTTTTCAAAATTCCATAAAAAATTATAAATTTAGTCACTATAAATAAAAATAGAGAAAATATAATTTGGTTTGTAATGTTTTGCAAATATCAATAGGGCGCGAGCAGACACGTGACTCGAGCGCCCTTGAAGTGCTTGGAATCAGCTGATTTGTGTGCGCGTGTCACTTTGACAAGAACAATGTCAATTTGACAAGACCAATGGTTTGACTAATTTTGATTTTGAACTGCTAAATTGTTAATATTTTACAAATTTCAGGCAGGAAAGCACATGAACTTAAAAATAGTAACACTTTAACAGTTCAAAATTAAAATAAGTCAAAACATTGGTCTTGTCAAACTGACATTGTTTAGGTCAAAATGACATGCGCACACATATCAGCTGATTCTAACCACTACAAGGCTGCTCGAGTCACGTGTTTGTTCGCTTCCTATAGAAACTACATTAAAACATCTGATGTGGCCAGCACATAACCTCTCGCCAGTTATTTTACCTGGTTGTACGCATAAAACGAAATAGTTATTTATGTAACAAGTGTGTAAAGTAGTACTTTTTTGGTTGAATGCGGAAATTGTAGCACGAGACAAAAAATACTATTTTACACACGTGTTGCATACAACATTTTTCCTACAACCGAAATGGTATTGATATTTCTCATAATACTGAGTGTACAGGCATCCAGCAGCTTCAAATACTGTTAGTACTCTTTCTCATAACACTGTACAAAATGTAACTTAAACACTTGGAAGATTCTCAGACATACGATGATTAGTCTTTTATAATGTACAAATTGTACATTTAATATTAATATTAAAAATTAGGTTGGGTTAGAATACATGTCAAAAAAATATTAATGTCCTTAAAAATTAGATCAGTAATCAATCTGTTAAAAAAAATATTAGATTTGTTTCATTTACAGTGTATATTCATATTTTTTAATAAATTTTATTACTTTCATTATTATTTACTACATAATTATATACTTGTCAGGAAAATTAACCGAATTTTAATGTTGCCTAGCAACGCTTAGTTCCTTTTCAAGCACTAGTGCTTGAAAAGTGACACTTTACACACAGTAATGAGTGCGTGAAAAGTATTTTTCACGCACGGTTGTAGGAAAAATATTTTTAAATACAAATACATATATTCATGTCTCACTATAAAATAATTCTCACATATATTTGCAAAATCTATGGGATATTTTAATATAAATTATGTACAATACATACATTTTCTTTATATTCAATATCCTGAAATTTTCTTTTTCTACATTCCTTTTCTTTTCCTTTATATTTGAATTTTTTTCGTAAATTCCTTTTATATTCTTTTTTACGTATACTCTTTTGCGTTGTTGACTTTTTTTTTATTTTCATAATCTTCATAATGATGTACAGGTGTCTCATTTTCGATGTTTTTTTAATGTATCTCGGGTAATATTAATGATAGATCAAAATCGTTTGCACATTCTAGGGTGAACTTTTCCACAAAAGTTTAATAGTCACCACAGGAATTTTCGATCTTCTTTTGTTTCCGAGCTACAGGTAATAACTCGTTTTTCGTTCATTTTGAAAATATATCATATCTTATTTATGATAGAGAAAAATCGTTTTTACAAAATTTTTACTGTTTTTTTTAGATAGAATAAAATGGCATAATTAGATTTTTTGAAAACTTCATAATTCTCGAGAAATAACACAAACTTACGATTTTTTATATGGGAACGTATGTTGAAAATAGTCTCGTCTTTTTGCTTAATTTATAAGCTTTTCAATGATATATAACAAGTCTACATTCTTTTGTTTTACACATTAATAAAAGACCAATTATTAATTTATTGGGGTGAAAATATTGGAAAATATTAAGAAACAAATGAAAAAATTCATTACAGATCATCATTTGTTTATTTTGATTCTATATCTATTAATTGTGTTCTCAAAATTATTCCTAACTAATTATTTTCAGGTTAGTTCAATTACTATTTATCTACGTTAAATTTGGATTTGGCACAATCCGAAAAAACAGTTTAATATGTAAATAAATTGAAAAAATGAATAAAACTGAAACAAATACTATTAGAAATATACAAATTATCTGTAAGAGATTTTTTCATTTGTTTCTTAATAATTTCCAATATTTTACCCCAATAAATTAATAATTCGTCTTTTATTAATGTTTAAAACAAAAGAATGTAGACTTGTTATATATGATTATAAATTAAGCAAAAAGACGAGGATATTTTCAACATAGGTTCCCATTTAAAAAATCATAAGTGTGTGTTAATCTCGAGAATTATTAAGTTTTCAAAAAATCTAATTACGCCATTTTATTCTATCTAAAAAGCGGTAAAATTTTTGTAAAAACAATTTTTGTCTAACTATCATAATAAATAAGATGTGATACATTTTCAAAATGAGCGAAAAACGAGTTTTTGCCTGTAGCTCAGAAACAAAAGAAGATCGTAAATTCCTGTGGGGACTATTAAACTTTTCTCAAAAAGTTGACCCTGCAATGTACAAAAGGTTTTGATCTATCGTTAATATTATACTATACCCGAGATACCTTAAAAAAAAATCTGATGTGGACACCACACGACTTCCTTGTACACAACTTACACAAGACCAATATGAAGTATAGACCCAAGTATATAATTGCACATATTTGACGTAATTTGACATTAGCATCTATTTTTTATTTTTTTGTTATTTTTTGTCCTAATCCATAGCAAGCTTCATCACAAAAACCAAAAATTATATAAGTTTTAAATATACATATCTCGCTTATACAAAGGGCTAATTTAATAGTACTTGATGTGCTAGACACAGAATTTAATTCTCTAAAAATTTTATTTGAAGCATTTATTTCTAAAATCAAAATGAAACTATTTTATTGAAGAAAAACTGTTAACACCTTCAGGTAATATGCCACTTCCGGTTAGCCTGTTTTAACCAAAATCCACTATGTTATTCCAATTGACATAAAAGTCTTATATACCAAATTTGAAAAGTGTTAGATTATATTTTAAGATAGTTTTTCATTAAAATCTATTATAGGCTTCAAATAAAGTACCATTTCTAGAAATTATGTAATGACCAAAAAGGGAGGTGCACAACTAGATGTTATATCAGTCCTAAATACAAAATTTCAACTTTCTACAGCTTACCGTTTTTGAGTTATGCGAGATACATACGCACGTACGCACGTACGTACGTACGTACGTACGTACGTACGTACGTACGTACGTACGTACAGACGTCACGACGAAATTAGTCAAAATGGATTCAGGGATGGTCAAAATGGATATTTCCGTTGAAATCTCAAAACCGAAATTTTTCGCGATTACAATACTTCCTTTACTTCGTACAAGGAAGTAAAAACATCGAAAATGAGACACCTGTACAAATATTTTTGACAGTGGCATACAAATATTTTTGACAGTGACATTTATGTGTCAATTACAAACATTTGAATTACTTGCTTTGAAGTAGTTTGATCTGAGATTTTTTACATCAAATTATTTTATATGCATTTCTTTATCTCTAAATCTATAGAAGATATAATAATGAATTTATATTTATCGAATAAAGAATTTAACGTTCTTTAATATAATTAATTATAAATTTTCGATAAATAATATTGGATGTAACTACTACTTCCGGTTGTCCAATTGTTACCAAAACTTAATCAACTCTTTACATTATTGTTTATTGTAGTATTTGAGAAATCGTGGATCCAACATCCACACATTCACACACACACACACACACACACACGCACACGCACACGCACACGCACACGCACACACACACGCACACACACACACATACACACACACACACACGGACATCATCGTAAAAATGTTATAATCGGATTCTAGGGACCTTAAAACGTGTTTATTCACTAAAATCTGGATATGCGATTTTTAGCATGAATTTAACACCTCTCTAGCGAGAGGTAAAAAAGCAGTAGGTACATTTCATATACCGGGTGTTTTATTTTAAAGGTGCACAAAGGAAATTAACATGGGGTGCATTTAATGACATCAAAAACGTGTAAATTTTGTAATATGTTGGTCCCAATAAACTAATTATTAAATTTATTCAATTTTGTATTAATAACAATAGCCATGGCATTTTTGAAGAAAAATATAAACAAATGTATGTCAATTTATATGTCAGAATTTGTTAGCTATGATTTTTTGCTATTTTCTTTTTAATGTTTTATAACAGATTAGAAAATGCTTGACAAAAATTATATTAATAAAATTATAACAATAAAATTTGCACAGGTTGTAATAAATTTTGGCACATAAATTTATTTTGTTCAAATGCCATGGCCATAGCTATTAATACAAAATTGTATAAATTTAATAATAAGTTAATGGGCCAAAATATTACATAATTTAAACGTTTTTGGTGCGTCATTAGTTGCACAAAATTTTTATCTTTCTATTGATACCACAAAAATCATTCTAAGATAAAACGGGGGCAACAGCCTGCAAAAAACTAATTTCCCATGTTAATTTCTTATGTGCATCTTAAAAAAAAACAGCCGGTATGTATTCATTTACTAGTTTCTAAACAAATACATAAGTAATTAAAATAAATATATTATCACCTTATTATCTAATACCTTGTGCGTCAATTTGCTTTGTTTTGTAGATTTTAATAATGAGATACATTTGTATCTGAAAAGGGGGTTTATGAATAATTGGAAACCAGAAACCACCTGTTGCGACTGCATGCTTAGCGTTTATATTGGTTATATTGTTTATGTTAGAATAAAAGTGCGCTAATATGCCACATTCAGTATGTGTGTGCGTGACTATCATTACATTTATGTATGAAATGTTGACGTCACAGAGTCAGGCGGTTAGACCCACAAATGTTTATGGAGGTAATATAAAAAACTTAATAATTTTAAATATTTTTTATGAATATACTCGTATGCTTAATAGAAGTATTTTTTTTATTTATAAAAACAAATCATTACTGTATTTCGCAATTCGTACTTATTTGCCTGTAATATTTAATACGTAAATTCATATAATTTATTATTTTTACATTATTTAAAGAAGGAAAAAGTTGTATTTACATTACACAATTTGTAAATAACGTTTCTGTACAAAACTCAAGAGAAGTAAGAGAAAATAAACTAAAAAAATCTGATGTGGCCAGCACATTACCTTTCGTCAATTATATGAGGTATTTACGAAAATTCCACCTGTGAACTGTTACCCGTAAACAGCTTTTTAGCCGGTTATAGCTACCGGAATCGATATCTAAAGAACGCAAGTGGTAAACAGGGTAGACCCATAACCTATGAAAAAATTTGAAAATTTAAAACAGGTTGAAATTTGACGTAGTTAACAAACTGAGCAGAGTCCTACTTTGAACACATTTCCACTTTTAACACGCGCGCTTCGCTTTGCATCACTACCTTTTTTTGAGATTAGATTCTTCATGAATCCGGTAGATGGATCTGGTAGATATTGAACAATTATCGAACACGGTAACTTTTTGCCACTCGTGTTTTCGAACATAATCGGTAGATGCGGTATTTACCGGTATAATTTTCGTAAATGCGTATGTATTTTCTATTAAACCATACAGAAAGTTCTTTGCAAAAGATTCTAAATTTCTTGTACGTACATTACCTTTCGACAGTTTTATGTATTTTATACAAATTCCATACAGAAAGTTTCGAGCAAAAAGATCCTATATTTCGAGCAAAATTATAACACAAGTATACTACGAATATGTCAATTGCACTTGACACTGACATCCGTGCTGACATCTTTCAATCAGAATTTTCCTAATATAGTAGCTGTTTCTAGCATAGCTGGCTAATTTATGAAATTTAATTTCTTTATAATTTTATAACTCTATGGGCAGGATTCTGTAACTCGTCCGTTATCAAACGGTACCGTTATCACTATGGTTACAAAGAAAATGACATTTTATTTAACAACTGTGACGTAAATATGCCAATCATCTTATAAAAAATACGTTGCTATAGAGATAACGGCACCGTTTGATAACGGACGAGTTACAGAATCCTACCCTATATCCATTTAATGTGAAGTATAAAATGCAGTCAAATCGTATGGAGAATACAATCTTCTTTAATATTTATAATAACGTTAAATGTGAAAAATGATATTTAACATCGTTTTTTCAAGAAAAACTGTTAAAATATTCAAATGAAGATGAGGGTACTTCCGGTTGACCAATTATAATGGCACATGGGTTATTGGTCAGCGAAACATCAAGCTACCCTGCTTCACGGACATTTAAAGTTCTTGTGGATTGGAGAGGTCATCATTTCGTCTAGGCTCTTCCAAATGAACGAAAAGAGGCTCTACAATTTTACCAATTATGCAAAATCTGTTAGGAGTTTGTTACTCATTTTTAAAATATTTATTAAGAAAACTTGATATTATGTCTGTAGCCTTTTATTTTTGCAATATTATTGTTCTTATGTATGTGGTAAAGCTCTAAAATTATTGATGTTTGGTTAATTTTGAAGTTAATTATTCGAATAAAGAATAAATATTTTAAAATTTTAAAAAGTTACGAACCTAATTTCTTGTTTTCTAAGAGCGAGGGTTTAAATTTTATTACAAATACAGCCATAATTAGTAAAAAGCTGAGATCTGTTTTGTGTTTTTTCAACGCTGAAGTATAAATAAAAACTTACAGACGTAATATCAAGTTTTTTTAATAGTATGAAAAAAAAAGTTACATATTCGTAATAGATTTTGCAAATTAACAAGTTAGAGCCTCTTATCGTTCATTTGGAAAACCGTAGCCCGAGGAGTAGATGATCCCCTTAAAAAATTATAACAAATAAACTGTTATTGATAAAAAAATTAAAATTTGTAAGAAAAAGTGTTGTCACGTGTCACTCATATAATCTCCTATTTTTCAGTCTGATTAGGATTCTACAAAATATTGTATGATAATGAAACTTAGGTTTCGGAAGAAACAGTTTTACTATTACTATTACACAGTTTTTGATGTGTTTTAATTTATATCTTTGAACTTACCGATAAAAGGACTTGCAATAAGTATTCCTATATCCATAATATTTAAGTTAAATTCACATTGCAAAGCAGGTATAACAAATGCTGTATTAAATACAGAGATCATAATAGCCACCGATGCTGGTAAAGAAACCAACAAAAGCAAATAGTTGAATTTTCCGAATCCTGCAGCAGATATTGCTTCTTCAAATGTTGCTGGGATCTCATTTTTTAATGGTTCATTTTTATCATTATTAGAATACATATCTAAAAATAATAATAGATGTTTTAAAGTTAACTTGTACACAGATGCAAAGCTCGGGGTTTTTTAATTTTTGTTAACAGCATTGTTGTTGAAACATTTTAAATAAAACTTTTGATTTTTTTCTGATAAAAGAACTATTACAGTGTAGAAAAAGACAACAGATGACAGTATCGATTTTTAATGAGCCATAATAATCAAAATTAAATTGTAAGTTAACATTGGCATCATACCTCGAAATTTAATAGCAATAAAAAAAAATTTACTCGCAAAAAAAATTGAGCATCGCCATTTGAAAGAGTTTAAGAAAGTGTACAACCCAAAATCCAGTACAATAACGTACTTGGAAATTATTTGCAAAAATAAAAACTGGTAAATAGTCTATAATCTATTTAACCGACTTCGTAGCTATTGTAATTCTCGAAATATTAACAAAAATTAAAAAAAAAATTAGTGGCTCGTTGTTATGCACAAAATTGTATTATTTAAATGTTTTTTGAAATGTAGTTTTTCTTTTTTAAATTACAAAAAAAATATAAAGTAAGAAACTATCAAAATGCTATTATTTACCTAATTTTCGCATCATGGTTTACATTAGACTAAGAAAATTTACATATTCTGTCTAGTTTTTATACATTTGAAATTTTTGAGTGTGCTAAGAATTAAGTTTTAAGATAAGGTAATACGGTATCTTAAT
This sequence comes from Harpalus rubripes, assembly GCA_963082715.1. Taxonomy (NCBI): domain Eukaryota; kingdom Metazoa; phylum Arthropoda; class Insecta; order Coleoptera; family Carabidae; genus Harpalus; species Harpalus rubripes. Next base: position 23,523,195 of record OY720453.1, on the reverse strand, counting down.
GAGTCGGTTTCACATGTTTAAAAAATTGTTTCAAATGAAAGTTTATGCAAAATTTTTCATAGTAATATAAAAATAATAGTAAGTTATTGTTATTTTCGTAAATAATTAAATAAAAAAGTTGACGCCAGAAATAGTCATGAAAAACAACCACCCACTCCTGCATGCCAATAAGAAAACAGTTCACGTTATTTATATGTATAAATAAAAGCAGGCGACAGTTAGTCACATGTTAACTGTACGTGCTCTGACGTCACATTCTGTTTAACGTGACTTTTTCAAAATAATACACAAAATTCGATAATTAATTATAAAATATCTAATGGATATTTCGTGATATTTTCAAATTTGAGGCTCTTTAAAGATCAATATCTTTTAAAATTTAGTACTTAGAAGTTATATAAAAATTCTTGTAACAGCCCTATTTTAAGAATTTATTATATTTCTAGATTAAATCTCTGGCTTTATGGTAAAAGCAGATATGTTACTTTTTCAAATATTTCGGGAGATCAAAATTAAAATCTGTCGGGTTAAAAAATAAATTTTGAAACTTATTTTTGCAAATTCTGGCAGTTTGTAAAAGAAGGAATGGAGGGTTATGATTTTGATGTCACACGCAAGAAAGAGTGCGACAATGTATAAGTTGAGATGGAAAATCGGATTACAAACAAACCATCGCCATTTTTAAAGTTCTGTCTTCTGTCACTTGTATTTTGACATTTGAGTTTTACATAATTCAATGTCTTCGAATGGCTGTGGAAACTTAAAGAATTTCACATTTGTCATGTATTCTTTATAATTATAGCGGGAATCACTATTGTAAAGACCATACACTCGCTTCTTATTTGGCACCATCTTGCAACTGTCACCGTGACAGCGATTTGTTTGTAATCTAGCAACGGAATGAAATGAGACATAAGTGTAGTACAAGGAAAATATCAATAGATGGTAGCCCGAAAATATGCCTTTGTATAACCCTCTATTGAAATACGATTAATGTTGTTAATTACTTTACTTTGTTTCTTGAATGTTTTTTAAGGTCTTTAAATTGAAAATTAATATAAAATATAAACTTGGCAAAACCAATCGTTCTAAACCATACATGTCAGAGATATCTTGTTTTATCTTAGTACCAATAGTAGTATTTTAAAATCTACAGTTTGGAACAAATTTACCTTCCTTATAAGAAAACAATTTTTTAGTCGACCTTAACAAAAAACTGAATTTTTCGTAAGCAAAACCGACCAAAAAATGACCGTTTTTCGGCCGCTTTCATTATTATCCGATTTAAGGTAGCGCCATCTATTATTTCGAGTAAAGTAAACGTTTCTGAAGGAGTGACAAATATGTAGGTACAATTGTTCAGTTGCTATAAATAATTATATTAATAAATAATATATAAAAATCTAACAAATTTGTAAATTTTGTAAAGAAGGCAGACTATAAATTTTTGTGTGCACCATTGGCAAAAAATGTTATTTCCTCCTCGTCTGCTTTCTTAAAATCAGACTTGGCCGGAAAATTTCACTTTTTGGTACACAAATAACCATCTTATTATGCACGCTACGTAAAATTGATGTGTCTTTACGGGCCAACTTTTTAAGAAAAATTCATTGGTGTAAAACTGTAGCTTGGTGCTAATAGGGAAAACGTAAATTGAATTTTTTAATTTTTAAATATTGTTGTATAACAATGTACAAGAAAATTTTGTTTAAAGTAATATTTTAATCATGTTTACTAAATTATTAACAGTGAAAATTTAGTCGCATATTTATAGATTTTTACTTAGAATTCATTGGTATTATCCAATTTTAGACATTGGCCGTTTTGGCACCAAGGTACAGAAAGACATTTCCGATATTTTCATTTTTTTTCGAATTACGAATATAAAATCGTGTTTGATGATTTTTAATTTTTGTAATTTTTTTACGACTGAAAATTTGAAAAAGTTTCAAATATTTTTTGTAGAAAAAAATATGAAATGGACGTTTTCAATTTAACTGCTATCTCTTTCTATCGCTGCAAATAACAACTGCCAGTTGGGCTGTCAAACGAAACGTCAAAAATATTGCAGTGATTAAAATACCTGTATTCTCAGTGAAAATATGCATCGTTAGACATTTTAACTTCAATAAAAGCTTATGTAACTTATTTCAATAAGATTTTTTAAAGTTATCTGAGACATTCTTACATTTTACGTCTAATTTTTTTAGAAACAAACGCCATAGATCTCAGTTGTTCTTACTATTAGTATGTTCCGTAAATAAATCAGACTAATCGTAATCGGTGATTTCGGTGAGTAGTTGGTTACTGAAAGTGGTGAGTATTTTCGGAACAGCTTGATATTCAAGTTCCGTCAGATAAGCATTCATGATTCCCAACACTATTCAAATCATTTATAATTCTATCGTAGTGCGCACAATTGTATTCACCTTCGTATTTACTCTTGTAAAAAGAAAAAGAAAAAAATATTGTCAATTTTTATTTCAATAATTTAAACATAGTTACCATTATTAGGGATCGACCGATATGATTTTTTATGGCCGATACCGATATCGGCCGATACCGATATACTCATAACCGATATCGGCCGATACCGATATATCGGCCATAACATTTTGTCGTAAATTTTTTGCTGTATAAATGAGGTAAAAGTGATTTATAATGATATACTGTTACCGTTACACGCATTAACCATAAATAAATCACAAAAAAATGCAGAGCATATGCAAAAAAAATACATTTTTCCAGTGATGTACAAAGTTGCAATAATATATTTAGCACCGCCGCCAAGTATAGTGTTGCTACTTGCTAGTGAACAGCTATTTTCTTCAGCTGGAAATGTTTATGAAAGCGCAAAAAATCGTCTAACTCTGGAAAGAGCAGAAAGCTTAATTTTGTTACATTACAATTTGCCAAAACTTAACTTTAAATATTAATTTGTGTAACTTATGGCCGGTTTTATAAACGTCCAAGTAAATTTACTTCCAGTGTAAATTTATTCCAATGAACAAATTCGAATCAATTTTTATGTTCTTATGACATTAAAATTATTGCTGTCAAAAAATTGCGTTGCATTTGTTCAATGGAAAAAAATTACTCTGGAAGTAAATTTACTTGGACGTTTATAAAACCGGCCATTAGTGTGTAACTTTACTTCTACATTTTTAATGACTTTTTTGCTAAATTTTGAATAAGAATAAACTTGATTTGTTTTTTATTTAGTATTTCTGTTTTAATTTCCTTAAAAAAATCCTTAGCAACTGAATTATTAAACAATTTATATTTTTTTAGGCCGATACCGATATATGCCGATATCATGGTTTACATATCGGCCGATACCAATATCGGCCAAGAAGACCGATATGGCCGATATACCGATACAGATATCGGTATCGGTCGATCCCTAACCATTATCACGAATTTTTGATAGCACAACCTCACAGAGAAAAATAATAAACTTCAAATCATCTTCAAATAGCGCCAATAACATCTGTATAATTGATGCAAATTGCAAATAACCGAAGTCATCGTGCTTTGAGCGCGATGAGTTTGGTGACTAACCAGACTCACCAATTTCAGGTCACCGCGTTCCATAAATCAAATCTTTTCAGGAATTGAATATTTACAGAACGGAAAAACAGAATTTGGTGACTTTCGGGTATTTACGGAACACACTATATGTATGCGTAGATCCGCATTGCGCATATCTTCTATCTCTTTAAATTGAAAAGGTCTATTAAAGATCTAAAAAATATTTTTTTCATAGTATTTTCCATTGCAAATTACGACATTAACTAAAAATAATAAAATTTTAATGTTACAAAGAATTTTGATTTGAAGGAAAATTTAAATATAATAGTACATTAAAACACAAGTATCATAAGGCACTCTGTTAACGTACGAGTCCAAGTTTGGAAAACGAGCCGCCAGGCGAGTTTTACAAAGGACGAGTGCGTCAACAGGCCTTATGATACATGTTTTTTATATTATTTTTTCTATTGAGGTAATTTTACAATTAGATTTTTTAAAAAAGGACTTGTCAAAAATATGAGTTGGTGTCTTTTTTATGTTATGTTGGTATCGCTTCCCGCTAAAAATTGAAATTTCATATTTTGACAGTTTGTGTATCTTGTGATTTTGTCTGATTGTTTACATTAAAACATTGTATCCAGCATTATACAATTATGAAAGAAGAAAACCAATACATACAATGAACTCGAAGGTTTATTAATGAACCATCCTGATTTGACATATCGGTAGTTCGTGTTGGTTATTATCATAAATAAAACTTGAATATAGGATTGAAGGACGTTACGTGGGCCATCATGCCTTTTTATTGAGAAAACAACATATAAATAAAACTCTTTAAATAATGAAATACTTTAATGAACAATTTATTGATTTAGACTTTTTTTACTTTTCACCATTTTGTCAACACTCACTACTCAGTTGCACAGATAACGGCAACAGCTGTTCTTACATTTTTAATACAAAACATAATATGGCATATATTCGATAGTTCGCCACAACGTGGAACTGGAAATCACGGATTAAAACGTCAACTTTTCATATTTGTTTGCTAGTAGCCGCCACAAATTGAGTAGACAGTATCAACATTTTCAAATAACGTGCATCATACATTTCGTAGCCTGCCTGGAATAACAATACATTCAATTCAAAATTGCATTACCATAAATTTAAATTGTAATAAATAAAACTTACCGTTTTAATTATTTTGACAAAGTAAACCTGAGCGCATTGTTTCTTGTTTCATAATTTTTTAGTTGAAATTTTAACTTCACAGATTCTTATTCTTTCTTAATTAAAACAGCTATAGCTATAAATTTATTTTCTTTCTAGTCCATCACCTAGAGAAAGGATAAAAATCCACAATTAGAAATAATATTTCACAAATAATTTACCATTTTGAGGTTATCTGTCAGTTATGAAAATATGACTACCACCTGTAGAACATGAAAGGCGCCAAAAACAGTACGTTTATAGATTTTCTAAACGTCGTGTTTTCAGTGATAAACAGTGCTTTTATAGAAACATAAGAACACCGAAATAGAAAAATTAAATATTTTATGTTTTAAACGTTTTATTGAAAAAAGTACAATTCTTTATATTTACAATCTATAATTTATTTAAACAAGTAAAATTATAGGAGTATTTATGTTAAAAATGAGTCATTTTATTGTTAAATATTTAAATATCTTCTGGCTTCGATGATGATAGTAATAGTAAAGGTATTATACATACTAGAAAAAATATAAAGTTAAAAATTATCAATAACATTCAGTAAGGCTTCTATTCTAAATACCTAATATACTACCGCCTAAAAAGAAAAATGGTGGAAAACACCCCAAAACTAACAGAGCAGGAAACACTAAATTTCCTGTTACTCCTCCTAATCGTCCAACAGTTAATGACAAGGAAACTGTGAGAGTTCTGTAAAAAAAACCTATATTTAACAACGGAAGGAGAAAAATGCATGATATATGATATACGAGTATAATTGAATTCAGTGAAGATTGCTTTGCGATTTTAATAACAACTAGAGATGAAACTGTTATCTAGTTACTATCCGGTGTCCGATTTATCCGGTATCGGGCCAACTTATTATTTCTGTCTGAATGGATACTGAATAACTTGATATCCTGGAGCGCACCGGATAATAATGAAAAAAAAATAATTATATAAATGTTACTCATTACTCTAAATAACACTATAATAAAAGCGCATAAATATAATGTAACCTAAACAATAACCGGATATCCGATATCTAGTATCTTTTGCATTACTACTACCATCTCTACTAACAACGTTGACAGATTGCCAAATATACAGGGTATAATCATACTTCGGGAAAAAAATGAAAGAGCATATAGTGCTGACCAAAATGAGTAAAAAAGGGTTAATCAACATGGGTCCGATCTTCAATAGTTTCCGAGATATAAGGCAGTGAAAAATGAGTTTTTACGGGGTTATCTGTGCTGACTCGAAAACTATAAGAGTTACGACTTCGACTAAATAAGACTTTTTGTTTACCTTTCAGAGCTCAACTTAGATGTGCTTTTGTTTTTTTTTTAAAAAAAATCAAATAATTGTTGTTGTGGCAACCTTGGCCAATATTTGATTTTCAAATAACTTCGTTACTATTAGAAACCGATAAAAATGTTTCTTATAAAATTTTATTGTTTTTTTATAGTCTAGACAAAATTTTGTTCAATCACTATCTTTGTCAATTTTCTTCGATTCTAATAGTAAATGGCTTCTTTCTCGGAAAGAGTGTCAGTACTATATGCCCTTATTGTATTATGAAGCGAACATGATTTAAAATGAAGTCAAACTGGAGAGCATTTTTTCATGGTTCATACCCAAAAGAAGACCACACTGCAAAAAAGAAGAATGTCATTATTATGTAGTTTTCGGAAATTAATAAAACAAGTGTATAACCATAATTAAATGTAATGATACGGCTATATTTCAAAGTTAAATAATATTGAGACTATGATAATTATTGCATTGAAAGTGTGTACATAAAATTCTACCTTATATGATGTACATGATGCATATCTTAACTCGTTTTGCAGTGTGGTCTTCAAAAGTATTTATATAAACGTAATGTTTGCATCAGTAATGACAATGAAAAGTATACACTACACACATTATGTGTGCAAGTATACTTGAAATATTTTATTGGAAATAACATAAAAGAAAATTTAATATAATAATTTATTATATATAATATAATAAATAGATTTTCTCAATATTACATATTTGTATTCAAATTTTTATTTTAAATTGTACCTTTAAATGTTCATCACAAAATTAATAGCTAATTCAAATTTTTGAAAGTAATTTTGATGGACGGTAAATGTACAACATACCTATATTTAGCATGCTAAAAATCCAAAATTAAACAGTTAGTCATATTCACTTATTTTTCACGAATCAATACCTTAATATGAAAAATACATTAGGTACCTAAAACTTGTAGGAAATAAATCCACAGTAATACTGACAAACGTCACACATGCTATTCCAGTCATGGTACTGTATAGAGCAGATATAAAAATTATTATTATAGGATTTGTACACCATATGAGAGCTATTCCACACAAACCAGATATGAATAACAGCAATGCTAAAAATGGAAATATTATAAATTATTTTATTAAAGGTTTAATTGGTTTAGTAAATTAGTAGTTTAGACTTTGGCAGTATCTCAAAAAATAATTAATTTATAACAATGAGATTTGGAAAAAAGTTTAATATTATATATATATATATATATATATATATATATATATATATATATATATATATATATATATATTGTAATGTGTCTAGTTTTAACAATAACAGTTGAATGGTTATTTCACTCACTGTGCCCAATCGATCTTTGCATTTCTGCTTTATTCAAGATTACTATTTTTTTAAAATAAAAAATGAATACTTCGAAAATGATTGAAGATGTTTAATTTTGTAGTATTCGCGTCAATAAATTAATTAAAGTAAACGAGGTACAAAAATCTCAATACAATAGCAGAGAATATTAAGGAGACTTTGCCAAAATCAGGATACTTTTTACTCTGACCTTACTATGTCGTAGGCAGATTAAAAAATCAGCTATTTTTATAATACGCCGCTGAGTTTTCAAAATGACTAGGCAAATTGTAAATTAATTTTTGGACATTTGAAATTGTAATTTACTAAATATACTAACGTTACTTCATCTAATGAACAAAACTCACGTCTGTAAAACTCGGAGAGCTATTTTAAGAGATGGGCGCGTGAGTAATTTTTTGATCACCACCATGTACGCCCATGACATTAAAAAGTAATCACAACCAATCACGCACGACATTTTATAGGCTTTTTTATTCAGGGCGGTTACCTCCGGTTACATAGTATCCGCATATTATTGAGCATCCCGGTTACTTGCGGTTACGTTAAACATATAACCGCGGTATGTAGGACGGTTACTTGTCAGGTTACTATAGCTATCCTTTTCTAGCTGTCAAAACACTGACATTTTTGCAGGTCTGCAATTTTCAGCAAAAGTAAAAATGGAATCTATGACAATTTTTGTGAACGTATTTTGTATCAAATGAATACGCTTTAAATTAATTGTATCACACTATGAACAAGATAAATATTTGACAAATGTCAAATAATTAATTTGACAGAAACGTCTGTAGTAACCGGGCATTTTTTATTCACACCGATTACGTGCGGTTAACCATATGTAACCCGGTTACTTGAATAAAATACGCCTTATATTTGAGTCATTGTCACTCACGGTCACTAATTTATTTTGGCATTCACGGCCAATTACGCCCGGCGGATCAGTTCGTGTCACGTAATAGTTCCTATATTTTGAAAACGCCTAGGCGTATTATCAGAAGACTAATTTTATAATCCGCCGACGACATAATATGGTATAGCGAATGAAAGTTGACGTTTAGATTATTTAATAGATGTGGTTTCTTTTGAAAATATTACCCTATATTTAATTTGACAGGAAACTGACACTTATGTATTCCGTTACAGAAGATTAGAATTGTACTCAATACCAGGAGGCATTTAAAACGACCTTAGCAACAGGATTCAGGGATGTATTTAAAAAATTTAATACCGCAAATTCTAGTTTGTTCGTCTCAGGTGTAAGCAACCCTCGAGTCGGAATTACTTTTAGAGGAAATTAAAAATAATCCTATTTCATAGAATTGTCAAATTAAATAGTTTAAAGATCAAAATATTTTGTTATAATCAACATAAACGAAAAATGTTTAAAATATTTTAAACGCATCCCTGTTTTGATCTTCAGTTACCCTAGTCGGCCATCTATTTTCAGCCAGATATAGTAATGTATTTCTGTGCTTTCCTAGTCCAGTATTTAAATGGGTTCATGTTAAAATAACATACCTGAATATTTTGTACAATTCTATTCTTCTCTAGGGTTTCAAAAGAAACCACATCTATAATAGTTATTTATGTAACAAGTTTGTAAAGTAGTACTTCTTAGTCGAGTGCGAGTGCGGAAATTGTAGCATGAGACAAAAATACTATTTTACACGCGTGTTGCATACAACATTTTTCCTACAACCGAAATGGTATTGATGTTTCTCGTAATACTGAGTGTACAGGCATCCAGCAGCTTCAAATACTGTTAGTACTTTTTCTCATAACACTGTACAAAATGTAACTTAAACACTTGGAAGAATCTCAGACGGACGGTGATTAGTCTTTTATAATGTACAAATTGTACATTTAATATTAAAAATTAGGTTAGGTTAGAATACATGTCAAAAAAATGTTGTTAGTACTCAATCTGTTAAAAAAATATTAGATTTGTTTCATTTACAGGGTATATTCATATTTCTTAATAAATTTTATTACTTTCATTATTATTTACTACCTAACTATATACTTGACAGGTAAATTAACCGAATTTTATTGTTGCCTAGCAACGCTTATTTACTTTTCAAGCCCTAGTGCGTGAAAAGTACTTTTCACGCACTAGTGTTTGAAAAGTGACACTTTACACACTGTAATGAGTGCGTGAAAAGTACTTTTCACGCACGGTTGTAGGAAAAATAATTTAAACGTCAACTTTCATTCGCTAGTCATACCATATTTGCATCTGTGTTTTAATCTTTACCTAACAGCATCTTCTTATTCATAATTGAAATTGCTATTGTTACGATGATATACAAAACAACAGAACATATTCCAACTAAACATAAATTTATATATACTTGATCATTGGTTTGACTCTAAAAAATTAATTTAATTATTATTTATAATGCTTTAAGTAAGTATTCGTCTTATACATACAGCGATGCATATTCCACCAGTGAAGTTAGTATTGTTTACTGTTGAAGTATTGAGATGAACTGATATCATATCACATATAGTTGCGTCTTTATTGTTGGTGGAATCAAATTCATCCATCATAGAAAATAGTTCTGGAAGCCACGTTTTTAAAGTGTTAGCCCTGAAAAGGAAAAGTAATAAAATATTATTTATGAATTTGTGTCACCACTTAAAAAATTGATGTAATTGAGGATAAAATTTAAATATTGTAACGTGTGAGCCCCGTTGCTATGCTGAACAAGCGTCTAAGTATAGCGATGACGTAATCGCGCTAGCAGTCAGGCTATGTAAACAAACAAGCCGCGAAGTGTTTAATTACTTCCGGTCGTCTGAACCTTTTGTGTTCATTGTTATTATGCTCTCAAACATTCTAGAGCTCTCTGAAAATTAATGGCAGCTGTATAAAAGAGACGCAGTTATGCTCGAGAATTAGTTACATATAGAGTCATAGAGACATTCACCTGGAGAGTTAGAGAATAAAGTGTTAGTGAGAAGCAGTATCGTAGTGAGCGTATGCAGTTGGTGTCGAGTAGGTACTCGGGAAGTTACTGGTATATTGAGATAGCTGTGGATGTGAATACTCGGTAGCGTTGAAGAGTATTGGGAAGCTAGGTATACGGGGACAGTAACGGCAAGTGGAAGTGAATACTCGGCAAGTGGTGTTGAAGAATTGTGGCATACGGACAGTCGGTGATACTGAGCCTGCGGAAGGAGAAAGTTAGTTACATAAATAGACAGACAGTGAGGTAAAAAGGTGTGATTTCTGTCCGAGCAGTTGAATATACAGACGCTGTTGAATCAGTTGAGTATATAGACGCTTTGCAGGTCGGTAGGCGGACAGTTGAACGTGATATAAGTATATAGTGATATAAATATCGCGTAAACAGTCTACAAGAGTCTGCAACAGACCGGCAGTCTAAGATTGGAACGCGTAGTGAAATAAATAATTAGTAGTACCGTGGAAATAAATAGTAGTGTTAATTGTTAAATAAATAAATAAATAGTGTTAGTGTCATATAGTTAATTATACTGTTAGTCTTAATTAGTTTTTAATAAATGTTCAATATTAGTAATGGTCATTATTTAATACCTTTTTAATATTTAATCATAGTTTAATAAACCTTTAATTTAATTAATAATAATTGTCTAATATTTACACTTTACCCAAATAAATAAAAACGTTACAATATTATTAAAATTCAGAAAGAGACAAGTATTTGTCTAATAGAAATGTTGCAATACCCTAATAAAATTAAAAATTGCATCATTAACGTTAACGTTAATTTCCATAAGTATGGAGGGAGAAACAGTGGTTTAACTTGCTGCCACCCACTTATTTTTTTACTTGGTTTTGTTTCTTTTTCGTTATTCTGGTCAATGTTGCTTTCACATTGCAATTTAGTAATCTACAAAGAAATGAAATACATTATTTAGATATAATATTGACATATTTTGTTTATCCTTACTGGATAATATTCCTTTGGTTGTCCAGTGTTCATGCTGTAAATATCTTGAAATATATCTAGAGCTTCATCATGTTTCTTAATCATCATTAAAAATTTTGGACTTTCAGGAAGGATCATAAAACAGAATCCTGTTACTATTGCAGGAATGGTGCATAGGATTAAGAAGACTTGCCATGGTTGTACTGAAACAAAGTTTTAATTATTTATGTTGTAATGCAAGCTTAACTACTATACTATATAAAAAATATTATTTTCTCATTGTAGATATTAATTGTTGATGACTTTAATATTATTAAATTTTTTGATAATGGGGTCCGGTACTCATTTTGAATTACATTAAATAACCAATAAAAGAACCATTGTTCCTAAGTAAATTTGCGTATAGTTGGCGCGCGTTAATTTGGAACTAGGCCTGCTTATAAATTAATTCTCTTTCCCTTTATACCAATTTTAGATGTTGACGGAGCCTTTTTCTAGTTATAACAATAGCATATTATAATTACTGTTACATATCAACTTGTCCAAGTACGAATTTTAGGTAGTGCGTATTCAAGGTCGGTGTCAACAAAACGCGCGGCAGCTATACCACAGTTTTATTCTCCAAAAGGTATCGCCATCTCTGTAATATAATTATTACACTACATATGTCTTGTGGTGTCATGCTCCTAGCATTATTCTGTGAAATTTATTTTAATTATAAATTTATTTCTAACAAATGCGCCTTATATTATTTTATATTTAACATTTTTGATAAAAATTCAATCATTTAATGACGAATATTTAATACCTACATAACTTCGTAAGGCAAAAAAATAATAAAATAATCAAATTTAGCAGCATAATTTAGATTTTTTAGGAGAAGAAAAAAATAAATTATGAAACAAAATATTCCATCATGTCTGAGGGAGGGGTTCATAAGGTAAAATAGGCTTTATTTTTCATACATTCTTATATCGCAATATATTTTTTCATATATCCAGGGCCGATCCTAACCTATCAGCCGCCTTTGTTCATATACCTATTAACTAATACATTGCGGATCCATTGCTTTTCTTGAAGACAGCACTGTGAAATGGAAATATCATTGCTGCATAAGTTTATCTCACACAAACACCCAACATGGTATTATGCGCATGCTCGTAAACCTTGCCTACTATTGGCTAACGACGACATCATGATCACTTTTATCATTTAGATTGCGAATCAGATCCCGAAGGAACACGACTGATATGACTTCAAATTATTGACGACTAGTGCGAGAAATTTTAAATTTAAATATGAGAAATTAAGTAATGTACCTACTATTTATCTTATGTGTAAATTCTAGAATATAAATATTAGTGACAATAAATAATAATGAAATATTCTAGTGTTAAATTTGAATTAAATAATTTGCTTTGTTGTTTTGCAATAATAGGAATACCATCTGGTCAGGATTAATTTATTTAGGTGACAGTAAGGTAAAGAAGAATCGATGATACTTATTTCTAATATAATCATGTTTTTCCGACAGTAATTTCATTTCGTGATACAATTTAATTTTTAAAAATGTGTCAATAATAATTTTCATAATTTTTGTTTTGTGGTTGTCTAAAATAGTTTGTTCTTTGACGTGATTAACAAATTCGGTTGTATTAAATACATAAGGAGAGCATTGCTGAAACACATTAATAATCATGCGTTGTTTTAACTTTTTATTTTTGAACATTTCCTATTCGCTTTGCCTAAATACCCTTTCAGCCTTTTTACAAATAAATACCACATCCTTTGAGGGATATAAGAGGCTCCCCCGATTTTTTATGTTAATTATTAATATGCTTTCTCTTCTGTCAGAGCACAAATATTTCGAAGTACATGTATAAACAGAAATGAAATCAGACGTCAAACCATGTGCTCGCTGCATCAGCTGGCGACAGCTGTCAGCGTTAGCCAATAGTAGTCAAGAATTACGAGCTTGCGCATAATTCCAGGTTGGGTGTTTGTGTGAGATAGACTTATGCAGAAATGATATTTCCATTTCACAGTGTTTCCTTCACCTACTTTTATGGAAAAGATACGAGCATTAGCAAAATATTAGTCTAAAGGTATATGCCTTTGTTCTTATATATAAATTCTAAAGATTTTTGATTACAACAAAGAAAATCTTGATTAAAACAAAGAAAATTTGATTACAATAATGAAAAAGTTTAATTAATAATTACGTAAAAAATTTGATTATATTACTGTCACCGTGTAATGTAAAAATTCATATTTTTTTTCTTTGAGCGTTGTAAATCAAGGCGGCGCAGAAAATTTTCTCATAGAGGCGTAAGATTTCTAGTTGCGCCACTGATTATGAGATCCCATTTTAGATTGTTAACAAACCAGACAGGTCGTAGTTCGTAGTTCAATATAGTGGATATTTTGAAGTGTCCCAAGTTTTAAGTCTATATTTAAAGTAGCCGAAAGAATTTTGTAGAATTCTTTAACCATTTGTGTAGATATTATAATTTGTTGAAAATGTAAACAGACCCAACTAATATGAGTTTGGGCTCGTATATGTCATTTTGTAAAATAGTTAGAAAAATAATAGTCAAGGGTATTTAATTTATATACTTACAGTAACTCATTTTCATTGGCAGTATTCCCCAAGCTAGTATTGGTAAGATCAAATTAACAACTCCAATAAAAATTCCAGAAATTAAAATAACTATACTTCTGTGTTTGTCACTAAAACACTCTGATAAATACGACATAAGAATTGCTGTTGGCCCTTGGATTCTAGAAAGTAATATTAATTAATAAATAACGATGCATTGGTTTTTATATTTACACAAAACCACTAATAAATTTTAGAAGTACAACCATCCACATGTTGAAAGAAAATGCACAAAATATATTAGCAACTGCATCAAGAAATGTAGCATAGATCATTAGTTTCTTTCGTCCCATTGTATCAGCGAGGTAGCCCCAAAAAAATGCTCCCGGGAAATTTCCTACAAATAAGAAACAAAATAAAAAAATCAAGTAGGCCGTAGAAAATGAAATTTGCACTATAATTTTAAACAGTTACTTATTTGCCATAAGTTACGAACATGTGGAATTAACAAGAGAGTATTTTTTCAGTTTTTGGCGAAAAATAAGTAGGTAATAAAACCCTCGCCATACTCACTTAATTTGGCAATCTTTTACTTTTGGCTATTTTTGTTGGAGCTTTGAAGAAGTGGAAGGAAAGAATGGTGGACTAAGGTATGTTGCTACAGCCAGCCCGGACTGTCATATGTATGCGCATTTTAAAAATATCATTCCAACCGACTGTTGTACAATCCATCGGACTGTTGATATGTTTGTTCCTACAGACTTCGGACGCATACATGAACGCATCCACCGACTGTCAGATCCATCCACTGGTCTGTGCTATGTACTATTTGTAAGCACCTGCGCGCAGCGAGGAAAATATCGAAGCTTAACCTATGATTGTTTATCTGCTTTCATAACTGAACATTATGAATGATTTGGAATTTTAATCTGATTCAAAATCATTGTTATCTGATTCAGAAATGGATTTGATATTTGGCCAACCTCGAATAAAAAACAGTAATTATTTAGGTATACAATATGATAAATAATTAATATTTGTTTCTCGATAATCTATTGACCGATATTTTTTCTGCAGAGGAAACAGTGATTAATTATGATGATGACAAATCCGTTGTCCGTTCCAACCATTGAGGTCCTATACTATACCACAGTATAGAGAATACAAGCAGTAGCGACACTCTTGTCGGAACCTTTGATGTTTCGTTCCTGGCTGCTCGGCGTGCAGGGGGTAATAATGAGGAGCGCGAAATTTGAAGAAAACATAAAAATTTATATTTAATATTTGTTATTTAATATCAAATGATAAAGTGTGATATGGTAAAAATAGGTAATAGTGAAATATAAGTATGTAAAATAAATATTTAAATAATAAACAAGCAACAAATATTTATAAAAATACTAATAATAAAGTAATAAATATACACCATAACCAAGTAACAAATACATATGTGATGGTAGCATGGTGGTAGCGTGCTAGCTTACTGTTCCAAAGATTATGGTTTCAAACCCCCAGCATAAACTTCAATCTTTTTTAGTTTTAATTTTTTTAATTTATTATTGTGTTTTTATTTATTTTAATATTTTTTATTTGTTTTTATTTATTTTTATTTGTTTCAATTTATTTTAATTTAACAAGAAAAAACAGTAAAACTACAATAAATAGAAACAAATAAAAATAAATAAAAAATAAAAATTTAAAAAGAATTTGAGAAGTGTGCTGGGGGTTTGAACCCACAATCTTTGGAACGAAAAGCCAGCACGCTACCACCATGCTACGATCACTTTCATGTTAAGCTTTCTTTTATAGGAAATAATAATTATCACATTAAAATTGCCATAACATTTTCTTATTTTACTTAATTATTCTTAATTAATTTTAAACAATTTGTTATTAATATGATGCAATAAGTGTTCCCAAACATGTGTATAAAGTTGTAATTATTACAAATACAATGAATATGCACGTAATATATTATTTGAATCTAATTCAAAGTCCCGCTCCTCATTCTTTCCCCCTTCAACCCGAGCAGATTGGAACGAAAATCAGCGAAGTGTCGCTACTGCATATTCTCTATACTGTGACTATACTAGAGTGCTTACTGCTATAAAATCGTGTCGCCGGGTTTTCCATTGCACTCTAACGGCTACTATCTCTTTTTAAACGGCGGTTCTCAAACGGTGGTTCACTATTCCAGTAGTACTCAAACAAGTGTCAACAAGCTACACAAGGATTAAATAAAACATTTTATATGGAAGTAGTCATATTAATAATTTTATTTTACACAATTATAAAGAACATTAATTTTATTCGCAAGTAATAATAATAATAATAATGATTTTATTTTACACAATTGAAGAAATTGAAGCTTTATGGATGATGGGATGCAAATATATGAAATAGAAAACATTATTTACATAAATGTACATTATAAAACAATTAATACAAAATACAATTTAAAAATATTACAAATTTTTAGCAAATGTCTTTCTTCTATGTTCTAACGATTGGTAATATAATTTACAGTAAAAATACATTAAAATTCATGATGACAATGATAACATACAATATTCAATCTTCATAATATAAAATTCAATTCATAATTTATTTTCAAACAAAGATGTACTCTTAAACAATCCCTACTGACTATAATTTTGTTAGGAATAGTAATACTTTATTTATGTTATAATAATAACAAGTATTACATTGTTTAGATAATGAATTTTATAGTAAATAATAAATATCATAGAAAATAACTCCATATTTTAAATAATTAAACACGAAGAAATAACTGACCTATGAAAATGAAGATTTGTTTTTAGATCGGTGTAATTTTTACAAATGGTTCACTACACAAAACTACCATGTTGGCAAAATTAGCACTTAATACGTCCACAGAAGAGCATAATTGGAACTAACAAAAATTCGAAGACGGAGCTGGCTTAAATACTTGCGCATGCGAAGAGCTGGCTCGAAAGAGAGAGAAATCCGAGATTAGAAAAAGACAGGTTTCCCATCTATATGATGGTTTTGACGTTTCTCTGGCGACAAGCTAATCCCTATCTCCAGCATTGGAGTTTTATGGCTGTAAGCACTCTAGTATAGTATAGGACCTCATTGGTTCCAACGATACAAAGTTTCTTACATATGCCTGAATGAGTACATGAACAAGACATGCGCACAAAAGGGTTCATGAATGCGTACATAAACGCATCCAAAAAATCGTGTAGGTGCACTATTTTTATTTTAAATATGGGTACCTATACGTTTTTATAAATGCACATAATACAGTAAAAACATACTTATTTTATTATACATAATTAAATTATGTGTACATTTAACATAAATAAAATTAATATCTATTACAGAAAAAAAGAAATAACATTTATATACAGGTATCTCTAATACGTACACATGGCTTAAAGATAGATTCCTGGGCCTAAAATAACACAATTTAACTAAATTTACCTATATCCGAAAACCGAAAGTGTCCCGTTTAGTGAAAAAAAAAAAATGCTTATAATGACAGAACGCTTTGTTTGGTTTGAATGAAATTTGCTATGATAATCCATATGGATGTCGTCTTTTAAGATGGTATTTGTTATTATTAGTGAACCACTAGTGTATGAAACTTAGGTGCCGCGACAATGGTACATTCAATTGTAAATTTTCTGTCTCTGCGTAAGTATGATTGACTGCATAGTGCAATTTTTTATAATAAATTTTATCTAACAATCTATCCAAATATCAAACAACTAATTTTTAATGACAGTAACAATTGTTTATAGGTTACCAATAATTTCCTTCGCAATATCCTATAATTGTTAACATATGCGTTTGTTCGGCTTAAGTATTTTACTGCCATTATAATGACACGATTAAATAATGTCAGCTTAATCTTAAATAACTTGAGAAGATTGACAGTTCATTTTTACAATGTATGTAATATAATTAAAATGTTAGTGTAAAATTATTGTGGGTGCTGCACCCACGTAGTTTACGCCCCTGGCGAGTATGTATTTAATATATAATTCTAATAAATATTAACCATGTATTTTAATCTCAATATGTGATAACGTGATCTCCGTATATAAAGCATGTTCATGCGAGAATGAACCAGAAAATATCTCTTATTATCCCTGCGGAAGTCGCGGTCCTAAAAAATACATGAGAAATCGCGTGTATCTTAGAGATACGTTCATTATTATCGTGTGCTGAAACTGGCAAAAAATTGGAAAAATTAAATGAAAATATCATAAATGATTGTTTATTTATTTTCATTTATAATCTAGACCTGAATTCCGATACAAAAATAAAGAAAATTGTTACAAAAATTGATAAATTTAAAAAATAAATTAAAAAGTGAACGGTTGTAACAGTTATCACAAATAATATGGCTATGCTCAAGACATAAATATTTTTTACAGCACTCATTTTGGATACATAACATGTAAAACATCTTTTTTTTGTGGAAGCAGTTGTATAGGATGGCGTAAATAATACGCCATCCTATAACAAACATTCGCATGCGCAGCTAGTCAAGATCATTGGGCTATGTACTGTGTGTGTACAATGATATAGCAATATTTTTTTTTGTATCTGTCAGATCAACCGCGACCTCCAGATTATTATTAATTATCTTCAAATAAGCAAATTTACTATAAACAATATGAGCAATAAAATGTCGTATCAAGAAGAATTCTATTTTTTACCAGCTTTGAAATTTCAATTGGAACATACTATATAATTTTTATACTTTTGAAAAGTACACAAAATTTGCTTTACAATGGTGGTAAATAAGTAGTACGTTTAAAAATAAAATGGCGGACGTTTGAAATAATGTGAATATATTGAATGAAAAAATCAAGTGTGTGAGATTTTATTGTTTTTTTTGTTCATTCATGTTTATACAGCTTAACCAGTCTTAGGTGCATCACAGTCTTCGCTGGTGTGACTAACACTGTTTTAGCTCTGACAATCGTTTATGGACTATTATAGAGAAAAATACCTCAAATAAAAGATGCGTAGAGTTAATTTTCGTATAACTGTTATTTGAAATATTTTTCTCTAAAATAATCCATAAACGATTGATAGAGCTTCAACAAATTTATAATGTATTCCGAAATTGAATGAAGCTTATCGGCTATATTTTCGGAACGCAGTTACTGAAACCTGGTAACTTTTCTTTAACCCCGCTAACCGTTCTAAATCGGAGGTTGTGGTGCGGTTACATTTTGGCGCATGACAAATGAGTATTAGCATCAAGCCTCCATCGCTTTTAACTATTTTAAATTTGTCAAGTTGCGATTAGCTGTTAGCTGGTCCGTTTTTTCAGTCCGGTGTCGGTAATATTGTAACCGCGGTTAAACCGTAACCATTTTCAGTGGTTACCGTGGTTTAATTTCGGAATACACTATTAAAATAGTTAAAAGCTTTGGAGGCTTGGTACCAAATTGTAACCACACCACAACTGTCGATCTAGCGCGGGGTAGCGTAGTTACAGAAAAGTTACCAGCTTTCAGTAAATAACTGCGTTCCGAAAATACAAGCAGTTACTGAAAAAGTAACCGCAGTTAGCGTGGTTCAATTTCGGAATATACTATTACTCCGGAAAGTAATAGAACACTTCCTGATACATTTTATTGCCCATATATTAAAGAATATGTATTTGCTTATTTGAAGATATTCGCAGTCTCTCTTAATAATGGAGAGAATGCTCCACCATAACAGAAAATTGAATAAAATGTATTTATATTGAAAGTAGATAAGACAAAATCAGGATTGAGATGAAAAAAGTGTTAAAAAGATTGTTCGTTTATATAATATTTGAGATTTTAAGCATCTATATATCTACGTCACAACTATTGCAATCTTTGTCGCGCAGCGTATTATAGAAACTGGTGCGAGAAAGATAGCTATAGGTTTCGTTAAAAATCAAATGCAGTTACACGAATAGTTATTTATGTAACAAGTGAGTAAAGCATATCTTTATTTCACGAGTTGCATACAATTTTTTTTACGTTTGCAATAAAAGCGTGAAAAAAAGTGCCGTAACGTTTCATTATTTCATTACGCAGCGTTAAAAAAAGTGTACTTTTTTTCACACTGTCATGTATTAAAAAAGACATACTTTATAAACTAGAGCTTCGAACCGGAACTGAACCAAAAACCGTAAACCGGAAAAACCGTTATGTTTGTTGGAACGAAAACCGGAACTGAACCCAAAAAAATATCGGTATATGTTCAGACACGTGCGTTGACACAAAATTTTCTCCACTTTAGTTGTCGGTGTTTCTTCATTTGCAGAGTCTCATAACGTAGTCGGAACTCTTCTTACGCGAAAGAGAATTTGGTTTGATTTTAATAATGATTAATCACTAGGAACTGAACCGAAAACCGTAATAACCGTTATTTTTGCCGGAATGAAAACCGGAGCCAAAAAATTAACGGTTCGAAGCCTTATTATAAACCCATTTTGATGAAAAAAGTGTATTTTTTTAACAGACGTAAAAATTGTTATTTATGTACCAAGTGAGTAAAGTATATCTTTTTTTCACGAGAAGGAAAATTTGCGAAATGAGCCGAAGGCGAGTGCGCAAATCCTTCAAGTGAAAAAAGATATAATTTACTCCTGAGTTACCTA